>APFE030790284.1:50850-73986 GCA_000404065.3 Pinus taeda
TGAAGAAGGAATTTTGAATAGCGATTGATATTTCGAATTGATCTACAGCTCACATGGTACTATTATCTGCGTCTGTATTCATTTTCGTTATATGAATTGTTGTTTAAATCGCTCTTGCTATTATCGCTTATATATATGTGTGTTTTCACAGCATTCCTTATGCATTCCACTATTGGTTGTTTATCGCATGCTTCCCTTTCAATCGTATATATGTATCGATGATATAAACAGTGAATGCAGTAATTTGTATTTATCGCTCCATTGTGACTATTCACATGAAGCAATTTTTGAATGATTGAACATCTCTTATTTATTTTACAGAGTCATCTATATGCCTGCTAGATAGATAAAGATTATTTAATGCTGCATTCCGAATGCATAAGTTGTTCCCGGGATTAGTATTAGTTTCCCTATTTTCGTCAATAGAATAAGCTAGTCGCCTATCACTTAAGCGATCTATTCATCACCCATCCATATTTTTTATTTCATTATCGAGAAACTGGTCCCGTTATCTCCAGTCGGAGCCACCATTCCAAACGGAAAAGGAGTTGTACCAAGGTCCGGACCGAGTGGTTAGCCCACAATGTTGTGGCAGCGATTTCCGAGGCCTCAACAAGCTTGAAGCAAACTCCCTGAGTTTGGTATGCACACATTGATAGTTACCTGATGAAGATTGGATTTACAAGAAGTAGCACCAACTCTAACCTCTACTTCAAGGTGGTCTAAGGTATTCTTTTGATTTTAGTTTTATACATTGATGATCTATTCTTAATAGATAGTGAGTCTTTGATGATCACGTTTAAGAGGGAGTTGGCCTCCGAGTTCAAAATGAAGTATCTTGGTATGATGCAATACTTTTTTGGATTAAAAGTTTGGTAGAAACCCAGAGAATTTTTCCTTTCTCAAGGAAAGTATGTCATGAAGTTATTGGAGATATTTGGAATGATGGAATGTAATTACTTAGCCACCTTGATGGAAATGAATTTCAAGAAGTTATGTGAAGATGTTGTTGAACCCATCTTGGCCAACCCATTAGAGTATCATTAATTGATTAGAGCATTGATGTTTCTTGTGAACACACTAGTGACTAGATATAATTTTTATTGTGAACAACTTGAGTCAATTCATGGCAGAGTTGCTTCATGCACATTGGGTTTCTGCCAAACACATTTTGACATATTTGCATGCGATGATCAATATCGGTATGAGATATACTACATGTGATGTTTGACGGCATGGATACATTGATGTTGACTAGGATGGAAATGTTATTGACAAGAAGAGCACATCTGGCTATAGCTTGTGATTTTCCATGATATCTTGGGCGAGAAGGAAACAAAAGTCAATGGCTCTGAGTATGATAGAGGTAGAGCATATTGCTGCTAGCATGGCTAGTTTTGAGGTAGTTTTGTTCAGGAAGCTCTTTGGAGAGATATTTCAGCAGGTCTTGGATAAAACAATGAAATAATGTGGCAATAAGAGTGGGCTTCAATTGGAAGGAAATCATGTGTTTCATGACAATTCCAAGCATATTGAGATAAAATATCATTACATATGCGACATGGTGTAGAGAGGAGCCATGAGACTCTATCATATTTCGTGTGATGAGAAAATTGCATACATAATCACCAAGGCTTTTCTAAAAGGAAAGTTCTTAGTCTTTAGAGAGCATATTAGACTGATGGATGTGGCCCTCCTAGGTAAGGATCATGGTTAATCGATAACATTGATATATTCTTTTCCCCCTTGTTGTAGCTCCGTTGAAGAGCTCCTGGGATTGAGGGAACTTGTGGAAAATAGGCGTGTCTAATCCATACCTAACAGCAAGTGTGTATCTTCCCTTGCTGAGTATACCCTAATATGCGTCCTACTCACAAGCTAGGATTGTTGGATTATTCCTCCACATTTGGCCAATGGTTTGATATGACAACTTGGGCATGTCTGATCCTTACCTTGTATGGTAAGTGTGTATCTCCCCCAAGTTCCTTGGGTTATGTCTGATCCTTACCTTGTAGGGTAACTGTGTATCTCCTCACAAGGTTCTGGATGCAAGTGTTTTACCACTTGAATCTTTAGGGTCCTGATGGGTAGATAAAAAACAATAGGATAGTTGTGATCCTTACATCACAGTAAGTTGTATCCTACCTATTGTCTTTGGGTAGAGAGTTGAGTTGGGCTTCCCTATTATGTGGGTTTAATGGGAACTCCCTGATGATGATTGTTTTGGGCAGTAGTAATGGCTCCCTGATGGATTGAGGGTGGTAGCTTGAGCTCTCCTCCAGTGTCAAATTCTTCTTTTAGATTTAAGAGTGTTCAACATATAATTATATATGAACATAGATGATATTTGAGATGAGGCACATGTTGTAGTCGGTAATTTATCCCTAGTGGAGGGAGTGCTAATTTGGTAGGTTAGGGACAAATTCCCTCCTTTAGACAACCCCTTATTAAGAGAGACCTCTCTTGACCATTGGAAGGATTTAATTGGTTAAGGAAAAATATACTTTTAATATGGAATCTCACATGTGCACAAAAGAAGAGGTCAAACCTAAACAGAAATTGGACACCACTGGAAGCCTATAAATACAAGTCAAGTGACCCTCATTTGGACGTCATCATCAAGCATCTTCTTACTCTCTCTTATTTGGTTTGGCTCACACAGTTCTAAAGTGGTTCTTGGAAATTAGTTCGTACAGGTCAAAATTGTAAGGTCTGAGCTAACACTTGTGGTTTAGGGTTTTTCGTCTATAGCCACATTGTTAGAACATGAAAATTTCAATCGTAGCCACAACATATAAGGTGCTCTTTGCGGCTGAAGTATTTCAGCTGCACGCATGATCTCTCTCTCTGTGGCTGGGAGCTAAGTTTCTTTTGACAGCTAACCATAGTTGACCACAGTTGACTTTAGGCCTGGAATGTTAACTCAGATAAATATTGTTGTAAGGATCATATCTTGAATATTGATTGGTTTATTTTGTTGGATAATGTTGTGATTGAAGAACTGGACTATTGTACTCTCTCTTCATTGAAAATTTTGTGACAATCTAATAAGAAGAATTTGAAAGGATTTTCCTCCTTGCAATGTTTTTCCCTGGTCTTTGACCAAATCTGGCGTCTCTTATTATTCATTGCATTTATTGTTCTATCTATAGTTGTTATTGATCATTGGAATATTAAATTGTTTTGAAAGACTGCTAATTAAAGATAAGGATTTGGCTAAAGTGATTGTATCAACATAGCACATTGGTAAAATTAACAAGATATGGCCTCTATTTCTTATGTTAGTGTAGCTAATATTCTAATGTATGTTATGGTTTGTACTAGACTAGGCATTATCCAAGAAATAGGATCCCTCAGTTAGTTCATGGCTAATCCTAAAACTAAACACTAGGATACAATAAAGAGGGTCTTTTGGTATTTGCAAGTTACTTTTGAATATTCCATTTGTTATCATAATGATGCTTTAGGGGACCCCACACTTAATATCTGGACTTTGGTAGGGTGGGGGATGTAGATCAAAAGAAATCTATTACTCTAAGAAATCTAACACCATTTTTTTAAGGATGTGATAGAGAATGAAAAAGTGATACTAGAGAAAGTAATACCTTCCAGATGCATTGATGAAACTTGTGTGCATAGGTAAATTCAAATGGTGTTGCGATTCCATAGGCCTTTCGGCTGTAGCAATTAGCTCCATTTGAGGAATTTTGAGTCTAAAATGGGTCTCCTAAGGAAAATGTACAACCAAAATAAATGGATTCAAGATGATGATGTCAACCATAGGGGATGATTCACCATTTTTGGAGTAAAAACGTAAAAAGATTTAAAAATAATAAAATAATAGTTATTTTCTCAACTCATATTTTCAACTTATCTCCCACATGTTTTACTCAATTTTCGGGCAGGAGTACTCATTAGATGCAAAATTTAATTCCTCATCCAAAGAGTACCCATGTTGCATACTTTCGATGGACCTTGCTACACGAAAAATGAGAAATACATGAAAAAATGTGATCGTAATCAAGTTTTTCATGTATTTCTCATTTTTCATATTGCAGGATCCATTGAAAGTATGCAACAATAATGTGTGAATATTGCAACCATATCCATAAATTATAGCATAAAATATGGGAGTTAATTATCCACATGGCATTATCTTGTTCAAAGATTACAAGATGACCTTTAAGTTATGGTCCAATCAAATGTTTGAAAATTATTATTTTTAATAATATTGAAAATAAATATTTCTCTTTTTTCAAAATTAAAAATTATAAATTGCATTGCATTGCATTGATTAATACCCAACTAATAGTAGTCGACAAGTAAATTATAAATTGATTGCTAAAATCTGGCATTAACAAAACTCATAAATTTTTTGTTTAATTTAATGTATAAAAATATTTAATTTTATGATTTCTATGTTAATTTGATAATTTCATTATTATTTTTTCAATGATTTTACGAAACTAGTATGCGATTTATATAACCACACTCTAAAACTAATTATGTTATCAAAATCATGTAAGTAATTATCAGCTTAGTGTGAGGCGGACCAACCTTTAAAATGGCTATTTTTTTTTTAATATCCTCATAAATATCATTAATTTACGATTTATATAACCACAATCTAAAAGTAATTATGTTATCAAAATCACCTTAGTGTGAGCCCGACCAACCTTTAAAATGGCTATTCTTTTTTTAATATGCTCATAAGGATCATTAATTTGGAATCTTAAGTACTTTAAAGAAACAAAACCTTTTAAATTTAGTTATACTGAAAATTTAACTGGTTGATTTAATTATTGAATGCATATTAAATCAACTTATTTTATTGAAAATAAAATTGATCATCACTGGTACAATATTATAATTGAGTTGTTGAGGAAATAATTTGGCCTTGACAATTATTTTTTTGGAAATTTGAATTTTTTTTTCAAAATATTTAATTTTGCGTTGTTTGAATCATTTCTGTTATAGTGGAAATGTTTTAAACACTATTAAAAAATTTTGGAACACCCAAAAATATGAAGCTTGACGGGTGTAATTTAGATTTTTCTTAGAAAAAAATTGCCAAATTTTGTCAAAATCATACCAAATTTTTCATTAGATTCTTCTCAAAAAAAAATTGCCAAATTTTGTCAAAATCATACCAAAATTTTCATTATTTTGTTGGTGAAAACATCACCTTATTAAGCGACTATGCGTAATTAATTAAAATTTTAATTGTTGTGAGGAATGACTCTCCGGCTTTATTAAGTTACTATGCGTAAGTAATTAAAATTTTAATTGTTAATTTTAATTGTTGTGCGGAGTGACTCTCCACCCTAGTATGGAAGAGATAACCCAATCTAGTATGGAAGAGATGTTGTGAGGTTATATTATATGTTGTAATGTTATGTAATGTAAATATTTTGAAGGTAACGATAAGAACAAATCTAAAATACATTTAAAATAAAATAAAATTAATAATTATAATTTATTAGTTAAAACATTTTGACTATTGAATCTTTGATCGGAGATTCCACAGTAAGAGGATTTTTACACCACCGTTTTCGAATCCCAAATGGGATCCATCATCAGGGCAAAGAGAAAGAGGATAAAATGATATAAATTAAAAATAAAAATAAAATAAAATTAATAATTAAAATTAGTAATTATTAATTATTAAATTAACTTAGATCTACCAAACTCATCAAATCTCTTGATGTGCAAATTTCTTTTAAAATGAAAAAAATTAAATTTTATTAAAATTAAAGTAAATCTAAATTGATATACCTATATAAACACCCTCATGAGATGTCAAAATGATTTCAAAATTGAAATGCCAAAACGATTTCAAAATTGACGTAATTGATAGTGACTTAATAGTAAATTAATCTACCCTACTTTTAGGCGAGATTCAAGACCTCTAGAATTATAAATCAAGGCACTTGAGTTTTTATATGATTTCAAATTGAAGAGAATAGTTGCATCGTTTTGAGAAATTGCAATCTGAAATTTTCAATGTTACCGACTTTGAAGTTAGACTATGAACAATCCCGACCGTTCAAAAGAAATTTTCATTGAAAACCACGGGTTTGAAATTTTCCATGTGATGAACCCACAATTTTCGGACCCATGGACCGACTTAAAGTTGTCGCCATAAAGCATCATTTGAATGGACTATACTCTACATGCCGTACCCTAACCTGTTTCCTTGGTATTGCGCTTACCAAATTATTTGTTGCCACGTGGATTAGAATGGCTCAACCAAAAGTACCGAAAGATGGCAAAAACGAAGCGGGTATCCCGTTCACACCCACGTAGTGCCATGCGGTCTCCCTGGCTGTGGCCAACCCACAAATCACGCGTTCCGAAAAAAATAATATTATTTTAAAGAAATTAAGCGCGGACGATTATAAATACACGCGACTCCCCAGCCTTGGCTTCTACAAATTCTGTGATATCTTATCTCCGTCCCTCCTGGTTGAGCGTTCGAATCTCAAAGAAAGAAGATTGACGCTTCGCATTTGGGTTGGTCCGCTTGAGATTTCGATTTCCTCGCAGGGATTGTGCTTAACATTTCGGCTTTTCCGCATCAATTAGCAGTAATAAGCGTGTTGTGTGCCTCGACAAAGAATGGCAGGCACCAGTAACTACGCATCTGCAGCTCTGTTTGCTGTTGTGATGATAATGGTAGGAGCGGGAGCAGTAACAGCAGCAGATGTGTCTGCACCATCGCCGAGTCCGACAATGCAGACGGGCTCTGCTTCAATGGCTGTCGTTCCCTCTTTAATCGCTGCTCTCATGGCCTCATTCATCCCCTTCTTCGCCTCTCGATTTTACTGAGATCTATCGCGGCCGCTTTTTGGTCCTTTTTTATAATCATAGGGAGGCGGCCATTAGTTTCTTCTGATACGTATCATATCCTTTATGGATTTTGTGGAGTTTCTTCTTTTGCGGAAGAGAAACAGTATTTTGTATGAGGTGCTGTATTTATCCATCTCTGTTTAAGCATTTCCGAAATAAAGGGGTATTTCACGGCCCTCCTATTGTAGGTCGATAATAACATTGATTGGATCTAACAGAATGCTAGAATTTAACAGATTGCAATAGCATTGGCCTCTTTAGGGTTTTTGTTGTGTTAGGGTGTTCTTGGAACAGTTATCGTATTATATGGTATTTATCTCTGTACTACTTTGTAATGGAATGAATGAAAATCTACTCTTCGGTTTAAGGTTCGCACAAATGGAATCAATTTATGGATCTCTTAATTCCTATGTTGGAAGGTTGAAATCTTTTTCAACAAAATGTTGCGTACGGGACTGACGACACATTTTTCAAAATGATTTTTCTGTAAGTGTCGCTTACATTGAGTGTGCGAATGGATGTGACTGGCCGGCCGGGTACTGCTTTTACAAATTAAATTTAATAAGTTTTCTATAGGGTTTGTAGTAATCCCTCTAGTAATGTATTCGCCGTCTAACGCGGTAGTCTAATCGCACTGTTTTTTTCTCAATTATCATGGAAATTTAGACAATATTTTGATAAATATCAAATCTGGAAAGGATTGGTTTTTGTGTGTAAATTTAGGCGCTTCAAAATTTTGAATAAAATTTTTGATAGTGCTGTATTTATTTCTACTCTATAAAATTTTGATTAAAATTTCTTGAATTTTTTTCAGTAACTCCTCCACCTTAGAAATTATACTTGAGTGAATAAGAAACAGTATTTTGTATGAGGTGCATTTATTTATTCATTTTTATTTAACCATTTAGGAAATCAAGGGATTTTTCTAAAAGGATATCTTCACGCTCCTTCCTATCGTAAGCCATCAATACTATTTGATTGTATTTTAACTGATGACCAGCGTTGGCAGATTTAAGGTTTCTGTTGTTTGAGCGTTAATGTTAAATTTTTTGGATTCAAAATATAGTATTATTTCTGCACTACTCCGAATGGAATGAATGCAAACATACTATTAGGGCCCAGGTTAGCACGGGCCGAATCAATCTTATGGATCTCCTAATTTTTCCCTGCAACGTTGAATTTTTCTCTATAAAGCTTAGGATGATGTTTTTTTTCCCTATAACGTTAAACTTGGCTGGGCAAACGCTGTTCAGCGCAACTAGCCTCCTCGCTTTATTTTCGGCGTTCTTTCCTATCCCAATTTAACACGTGGTTACACGTACATGGTTTTTGGTTTCCTCCACCTTCCCCCTTCGAGGCTGGTTTACACCGTCTCGTGGCACATGGTTCCCTGGTTGGGAGGTTCCGTGGTAGGATTACCTCTCCCATTCCAAGGCATCGTCAGGCTTGTGTTGAACTTTCCAGAGGCATCGTCAGTCTTCTATTGAACTTTCCAGGTGCCGAGCGTTGGGAGGTTCCGTGCGTAGGAGGATAACCTCCGTCACGTCAAGGCATTGCGAGAGTTTGGTTGAACTTTCCATTCTACTACTAGAAGATTGGGCATCAATGATTAAATTTGAAGGGCAGGTTTTAATTTCATTTAGAAGGTCACACATCTAGTTCTCACTTCTATAATGAAAAGCATAAAAAAAAGTAATTCAATTGACAATAGTAAATTATTTTCAAATTTCTTTTTATTTTTCACAAACAAAAAGATACTACTATGTCAAAGGCTGCGTTAGTAAATGAATTACTCTTACACGTGTCATTGAGAAATGTAACCACATAAGATCATATTGCACAGGCCTTGAACTTAGCTACAATTGAACCAACTATAGGGACAAAATTATAGTTGGGAAACTGCATATGAGTACAAAAAATAAACATATATACATAATTACATCTTAATGAAATTGAAATAAAAATAAAAATACGAAGAAACAAAAATACTTATATTAAAAATATATGGAACGTCTCATTTATAAAATTAAAAATAAATTCTAGCTTATATAGGAAGTATCAGTGTAATTCTAGCTTATAAACTTCAAATTTGACCAAATCACTATTCTATTGTCTATTAAAACTCTTTTGGAAAGCTGAGACTTCCAATATTTGCACATCTGAAATTATTGGAACTACTTCCAATATTTGCACATCTGAAATTATTGGAACTACAGTCCCTGTACTTTGCTGCAAAATTGATCTAAGATAGCCTTTTCTTTCAGTTATAAAACTTTGACAATGGTGGTCCTCTAGCTTAACATATAATGATTACATTCAATATGTGTTAGAAAAACTTCACATATAAACTTGAAAATTATGGTTATGCTTTCATTTACAAAAGGCAAATGGTATAAAACTAAAAAAATTCACTTACCAAAATAGTTCATTCAAGTGCTAAGACAATGATGGTAATAAACACTGAAACTTACTAGTTCTTTCAATCTATTTTCATAGTGGAAGAGGTTTTCGAGTTTTCATCTCTTTCCATTCATCATAAATAGCATTCCAATCTACCTCATTTAGAGCATGAGGTGCACTGAGAGAGATAAACATTAACATATCCAATGTTTTTAAAGAAAGCCTTAACCTATCCTCATTTTTTATCTGATTTAATTTTGAAATACCTCTTTCACAAACTGTTGTACTAGCCGGAATAACAAGAATTGCTTGCCATAGTTGCATTAAGCACGGAAATCCTTCAAACCATTCAATTTCACCTTCACATAGATCCCATTCTCCAAACATATGCTTTTTTGGGTAAGATTTATACATAGTACATATAAATTCATCCATTTCATCCATACATTTAATATTGTCCACAAAAAGCAAGCCTCCATCACTAAATTTTTCACATAAACATGTCAACCATCTTCTTGTTTGAGAGTCTATGTCATCCATATCCTCATAATAATTACGAGGACTAAAAAACTTAGCTGCATTAAAAATAGGTAAATCTATGAACCTTGCATTTAAAGAGTCAATCACCTTCATTACAAAATCCTTTCCCAGCGTAATGCAGTCATTTAGTGTCCGTGATCGTTGTGACTTTGGCAAACTCTCAAACCTCAATTCATGTACATGTACTATACCTGTGCAATCTGCAAACTCAAGAGTTCCTTGTTGTGTTTTATTTAAGAAGGATGATGTATGCATTGCACCTGCCCCAAATGTGCCAAATGTGCCTCTTAGAAATCGCTTATGAAGCAAGCTAATAGTGATATCCAAAGTTGTTCCAATAGATCTAATGTCAACATGATCCTCTTGAAACTTTTGATTCAGCTTATTTAATTCAATAAGCACATCTGCAAGTAAGTGGATGCAAATTGAACTTGAAATATTGTAGCCATCTCATACATTTTTTTCTCCACTGACTCCGAGTCCCTTAACAAAGCAAGCATGAGCTTAACGAGTCTTTCCATGACTTTTCTTCTAGAAAGCCATCTAATATGATGAATTTGTAACACTTCTAGCCTTGTGATTTGAAATGACTCCATTAGCTCTTTCAATTCTCCATGTCTTTTAGTAGATTTCCCTAACCATGAATAGATCTTGTTTGCAAACTTATCAATAGCTTGCAACTCTTCAAAATAAGATGAAGCATCATTAGCTGCTAATGCTTCTCGATGAGCTATATAGTGGACTAAATGAGGGGCATGTCGACGAAGCTTAGTAGATAAACCTTCACGAATGCCCCTCATGGATGATGCTCCATCATATCCAAATCCAACTAACTTTGTCATGGATAGATTCATGTCTGCTAAAAGAAATGTCACAGCATCATATATAGACTGTGATGTTCCATCCCTAATTTGTAGCAATTGTATGAATTTTGTAGCACATGGACCTCTTCTTTCATTGGTCAAATATGTAATATAAATAATCAAATGTTGCACTATAGTCCAATCAGTGCTTTCATTAACTAAAAGTGAGTAACATGGACTTTGGAAAGTCTCATCCTTTAATTTTTTCCAATATACCTTCTTAGCAGCTTCTAGAAAGTCTTTTTCAGATGTTGTATTTGTATATGATGAGTATTCATCTGTTAGAGGCATGTGAGGAGTGTTTTTATACCTATTCAAGTCACAAATTGACTTATATACTTCCAAAGGTAAATCATGTATTGCAACAAAATACATGTTCTCAATAACTGATATAATTCTCTCTTTCTGAGCATCAACCATTAGGTCTACATGTTTTGTAATTGGAAGAGTACTCCGTTTATTTTCTCCCTCTACAAGTTGCAAAGAAAATTTATGAGTCTCTAATGTTGCATGGATGTTTAAAGCACTAACTTGAAGGGTTGTGCTTCCATCTTTAGCAAATGGAGTTTCCCTTTTAAATTTTACACACCATCAACATTTTATCCTTTCAACACCATTAAAATCTTTTACAGCATAAGCCCATGGAAATCTCAACTTCCGTTTAGACTTGAGTGTTCTTTTGTACCTCTTGGATGTTGGTTCCTCTTCAAGAAGTTCTTCACTATCTGATTCATGGTCCTCATCTACATGATCATATACTTCATTTTCAGAAATATGTGGTTGATTAGAACATTGAGAGATACCAAATGCATCAGAAAGTGAAAGTTGTTTCAGATCCTTTTTGGGGCGAGCAAGAGGTGGCATTTTATACCTATAGCCAACAAAACAAGAAATATAAAAATACATAATATTATTTGAAAATAAGACAATATATAACAAATTCATATGAAAACTAATGAAAAGCAACAAATAGATACACATAGGTCTGTTGATCATTGAAAATTAAAATTAACATTGATCTTCATGGAAGGTTATGCACATTGCTATCACCAAAATGAAATTTCTTCGATAACAAGGAATATTTCAAATTGTTTTTTAGTACTTGTAATGTAGAAGGCATCATGATTCACAAGGACAACAATCACAAAAAAAGGGGATGCACAAAGCACACCAGCAGTTGGCAGTTCGAGTGGGGGCAAGTCTATGCAGCATGTGTCATGTATGGATACTTCTTGATAATAGTTCACAAACACTTCCAACTAGAGAAGAGCATTAAGATGCTTCCTTTTGTCTCAAATGAAGAAAGTGATTCTCAACAGTTGAATTACACCCACCTAGAACTAGAAGGTAGAAATTAGCAAGAAAATTCAGCTGTACAAGGTGGTGTGGCTGGATAATAAATAATGAATAAAAATCACACATGATTATCTCCCAACACTGCTAACACCAGATGATTAGGATAGCCATGAATATTAACATGCATGGTTCCATGATTGTTATGTATGTTAACAACTACATACGGTTGAGAGTGGAGGTGGGCAACTAGAAGTCCAAATTTCAATGCTCAACAACTGTACATTTCAATGTTATGGTTCTAATTACATCACACATAAAATTATTGACATTTCATGTGTGTACATTTCAATGTTATGGTTCTAATTACATCTCAAATAAAATTACAAACATGAAAGAGTGCGCATTTTCAATTGTTTCAAATACTATTATTGTGTGTTTTGCTTTAGGAAAATAAAAACAACAAATGCCTCTATCTCTCTCTCTGAGTTTTTACATGCCTTTATTAGTGGAATATTTTTCTTCATCTATTTATCCTTCTTTTATATAGTAAAAAAAATACATTGAACAGTGTACATCACGTGACATTGTAAAGCCATCACTCATTCTATCTTATTAATTATTATTGTCCTATATGGATTTATATCTATTGTTTTTTGTATGTTGGATCTCTATAATAAATTAACAATATTCATTTCACTATTGCAAACATGTGATATTAGATGTCTCTAGGATTAAAATATAGGTAGATATACTTTGATCAATGTCATTATTGTATAGGGATTTAAACAAGACTTTGATCGATTGAATAACTTCCAATTTTTTATCCTTCAAAATGCTTGTTTATATTTTTGTCGAAATAAATAAAGTGAATGAACAATAATCAATTCACTCATGAGTGTGAGTTTTTCTAGTGTAATTAAATTGCTTTGTATATCATGACCAAAAACTTGTGTTTCTACTCTAAAATATAGCATTTTAAATTTCTTTGTTTAATTTAAAAAGATATAAAAAAATTATTTTCTTACTTCTTGATTTATAAAATTGAAATCCATTTTTTTTCCCCGCCCCTGCGCTCTGCAAGCTATGGTTATGGGAGCCTCTCAGCGCCGCTCTGGTTGCTGCGCCCCTGCGCACAGCCCCGACCTCCCCCTCGCAGTCAGATGGAGTCCCCTGAGGGCTCTGCCCCCCCTGCTGACCCACCTCCTGAAGTCTCCGCCTTCAGAACCTTGATCGCTACCAGGACAAAACGCCCCCCCCCCTCTGCAACTCAGCAGAAATTTATCAAAAGATTGAATTCGATTCCCTCTGTTGCCCTGCCAGAGGAGGATACCTGCAAAGCTGCACTGAACCTGGCAGAAAGAGGACTCATAGGCCAGTTTACAGGCTTATGGCGTTCCCCCAAATCAATGGAGGAATGGACTCAAAGAAACTGGAAACCACTGATAAAAGAGGGAGTCAAGAGCCATTTTGTGGGCAAAGGGTACTTCGTTTTTGTATTTGAAAACACGGAAGACAGAAGCTTGATTTTCAGAAATGGCCCCTACTTCATGGGGCCGCAGGGCCTGTATTTAAATAAATGGACTCCAGACTTCGATCCCTCCCAAGACGTCCCATCTGCTGTGCCGGTGTGGGTGAGGCTCCCTCATCTGCCTCTTCATTGCTGGAATCAAAAATCGCTCCAAACCATCGGGAACGCGCTAGGCAAATACATAGATCAGGCTACAAGAAAAGACCAATACTCTTGCGCCTGTATCTGTGTTGAAGTGGATCTCGAGGAAGGATTGCCTAAAGCGATCAAGCTCTCGGTGGCAGGTTGGACGCACATCCAAGAGCTCGACTATGAACAACTCCCCTTTAAATGTAGACATTGTCACGGTCACGGTCACTTTGCAAAGCATTGCAAGAAGAAAATAGAGGAGCAATCTGAAAAACATACCGGAGATCAATGGAGCCTTGTCCAGAGAACAACCCATGCAAAGAAAGATGCAGGAAAAAGCGCAGCAACGGGAGAATGAAACATCACCATCCCTCCTCAGGAAACGGAAGAGACTGCAAAAGGAACGGAGGAAGTGCAGATCGACCCACCGAACAGAGCCCCGGAAAGAGAGGATCATGAGGAAGTCCCCTCTTCAAGCAAAGAGGGAGGGGTCGATATTCAGATTGAAGCTACCCAAGGCAGCCCCTCTAACCCCACTTATGCAGAAGTCACAAAGAAAAAGGCAGTCGAAAGCTCAGAGTCCTCAGAGGAAGAATTCTTTGAGCGTCCAATAAAAAGAGTCGGAAGGAAATCCCGCAAGGAAAAAAGAGAAGAAGAAGCAGAAAGGCTCAAAACACAAGGGAGCCAGTCCACAATAGAAATGACAATCGGAAGAAATAGCAGGCCCAGGGCTTCCAAGGGCGGCTCCACCCCTCTCACAGGTAAATAATGAAGCTAGTCTCTTGGAATTGCAGAGGATTGGGGAATCCCGCAAAAATAGAAGCAGTAAAGGACCTATTAAAGTCGGAACCTGCAGACATCCTCTTGCTCCAAGAGACAAAGATAGCAGGGCAAGCTCTGCTAGAAATCAGCAAGTCAAGTTGGAAGAAAAGTTCAGGCATAGCTGTCAGCGCTCGGGGCTCTTCGGGAGGTCTGGCAACTCTCTGGAACGAAGATAAATTCCAGTTGATCAACACTCACGAGACCCTGCACAGGATATTCTCAGAATTAATTCACCTTGCAAGTAAGTTGTCCATCTCGCTTGTCAATCTTTATGTCCCTGTCAATTACTCCGAAAAAAGAGACTGCTGGAACTCTCTGGCAGCGTTTTTAGAGCAGGAATCCCCCAATAATATCATACTTGCTGGAGATCTTAACATTGTTTTCAATGCTAAAGAAAAAAAAGGTGGTATCAATTCCAAAGACCCCATGGTGGGTGTAGTGGAAGAGCTTGTGCAGCAATGGGATCTGCAAGATTTTAACCCAATACAAGGTCGTTTCACCTGGTCAAACAATCGAACTGGAATTGACCATATCTCAGCCCGTTTGGATCGATTTCTAGTGCAAACCACTCTCCTTATGAATAAGAAAATCATAACAACAAAAATTTTGCCCAAGCTGTCCTCTGACCACAAGCCCATCCAGCTTTGTTTGGAAGATGAAGAGGATTTGGGGCCCATTCCATTTCATTTTTCTCCTCAATGGATCGAAAGGGAGGGCTTCTTCGAGACGGTGAAAACAGCTTGGGCCTCCTCCATTACAGGTTCTCCAAGCTTCGTTTGGGAGCAAAAGCTGAAACTCACCAAAAAAGCATTGAAGGAATGGGTCAAAAAACCAGTCCACAACCCCGCCTCCCAAAGAGTTGCAGCAGTCCAGGCTTTTCACACCCTACAAAACGACATGGAAAGCAAAAATATCAATGAAGAACGGCTGGACATGGAAACAAAAGCGCAGAGAGCAGCCTACCAATCCTTCATAAAAGAGGAGGAATACTGGAGACTAAAGTCCAGAAGCATGTGGTTAAAAGCTGGGGATCGCAATACCTCTTTCTTCCATCGGCAGTACCGAGCCAGATTGTCAAGGAACTTCATTGCTGAAATTAAGACTTCGATGGGCCAAATTTGCAAGGGTTTCCAACAAGTCAAGGAAGCAGCTGAAACACACTTCCAAAATCTTTACAATCCGGATGCGCAAGGGGAAGAAGTGGACGACGCAGAATTCCTCACCCTCATCCCTTCCTTAATCTCTCCGGAAGACAACTCTGATCTTTGAAAACCTGTCTCAGAGGAGGAGATAATTAAGATTATCCGGTCAATGGACTCCGACAAGGCTCCCGGACCGGATGGATTCACCATTCATTTCTACAAAGTTTGCTGGGATATCATAAAATATGACCTCCAAAAGATGGTAAGGGGATTCATGAATAAAGCTAAAGTAGGTGGCAACACCAGCTCAACCTATTTAGCTCTGATACCCTAAGACTCCAATTCGGAAACTTTTGACAGATTCAGGCCAATTTCCTTATGTAATGCCTCCTACAAGATCTTGGCAAAGCTGCTGGCCAACAGAATAAAACCCTTGCTCCCTCGAATCATCTCTAGTGCTCAAGGAGGCTTCGTGGAAGGCAGACACATCCTTGACAACGTCATTCAAGTGCAGGAGACCATACGCTCAAGCAAACAGAGAAAACAGAAAGGGATGCTCATAAAGTTAGACATGGCGAATGCGTTTGACAGAGTCAACAGATCATTCCTCAGCAAAGTTTTGCTCTCCTTTGGCTTTTCTCCTCAGTTTGTCAACCTCATAAAAGCTTGCATGAGTAACCCTTGGATAGCCCCTCTCATAAATGGTAGGCCTGCCAACTTCTTCAAAGCCAAGAGAGGCATCAGGCAGGGATGCCCGCTCTCCCCTTTTCTATACATCTTAATGGCTGAAGCGTTAAGCCGAAAACTCGAAGCCGAAAGACTGTTAGAATCTCTCCCGGGCCTCAAACCCACCAGCAGAATAAACCCTCTGAATCATGCCCTCTTTGTAGATGACTCGATTCTCTTAGGGGGTGCCTCTTCCAGAATAGCAAAGGCTTTTGACACAGTAATCAAGAACTACTGCAAAGTCTCAGGAGCTTTGGTAAATGAAAGAAAAAGCGAAGTCTTCAGCTGGAACATTAATCAATAGGAGCTCAACATCATAGCTAATATTCTTGGCTTCAAAGGGCACTCCCAATGGGACAGAATTAGATATCTTGGGCTGCCCATAATCTCAGGAGTGAACAAGAGGTCGCTTTGGAGCGAAATAATAGGAAAATTCAAAGCCAAGATCACGAAATGGGGAGGATACTGGTTAACAAAAGGAGGTAAGGTCATTCCTGCTCACCCCCAGAAATGTCATGGATCAAATCTCTTCTTTCCTCAGAAACTTCCTCTGGCAAGGAGGCAGGGGCAATGACAAGAAACTTCACCTGATAAATTGGGATACAGTCAAAAAGCCTATCGACGAAGGAGGACTGCAAATCCGCGACCCCTCCCTGGTCAATCTTGCCCTTGGCAGTAAAATCTTGTGGAAGATGATCAAGGAACCACTCCATCCTGTGAGCGCAATTCTGAGGTCGAAATACACCAACAAAGCTGAATTCAGAATCCTACAGCTGGTATACACAGCCAATAGTACGCTGCTATGGAAACTCTGTTTCAAGAGCAACAAACTCTTCAATCGATACGCATATAGAATTCCAGGGAACAGCAAGCGCACTCGCCTTTGGCAGGATCGTATTATGGGGCGTAATTCTCTTATGAACAATGAGGAGATCTCTGAGTTAAGGGATTGGTTAATATCAAAAGGCAAGCACACCATTTTCGATATTTCCAATTGGAATCAGCGAGACGAATAGACCGGCTGGGCAATCCCCGATCCCCCTGCCCACCTGCAAACTCAAATAAACCCATTCCTCGACCTGTTGGAGGACGCAGCTCCGATTCATCGCTCAATGAAAGACCGATGGGGCTGGGTTCATACTGGAGAATACACAACTGCAGAAGGCTATAAAGCGTACCAGATCACAGGAAATAATAAGCACAGTGCGGCATTCTGGAAAAACGTATGGGAACCCCTAGCGCTCCCTAAAGTTAACTTTTTCTTTTGGACGCTTATGCATAACAAGATACTAGCAGGTGCGCAAAAAGAAAGTTTGCTGGTCCACACTGGTGCGCTCTTTGCAGGTGTAATACCGAGACTGCCCAACATCTATTCATCGACTGTCTGTTCGCAAAGGAAGTTTGTGATCTCATGCTCCAAGATTTCCGTATCATCTCTCCCTCACAGATCACAGTCTCAGATCTTTTCGCGGAATGGAATCAGTTATACCCTCAACACATTCCTCATAAATCGCTCTGGCGCAAAGTCTGGAATGCACTGCCCAAGTTTGTATGTTGGCAAATATGGTTGGCCCGTAATCAGAAGATTTTTAATGACCTGAATCACACTCCCTTGCAAGTAGCAGCAAAAGCAAGAACTCTCCTCCTTGAAGCGGCACAACAACAGTGTTATAAAGAGGATACATTACTCCAGCCGACTGAGAAGAGGTGGCTTGGACCACTTGAGCTCCAAAGCAGAAAGACCCTTCTCCCTCCACAAACAGAGGATCCAATCTGGAAAAAGAGAGATCCTGATGAAACGTTCCAGCACTGGTGGAGAGCTCAAAAATCCCATACTATTTTCTTTGACGGGGCCTCCAAAGGAAATCCCGGCCCCTCGGGTGCCGGAGGGCTTATCTTCTCCCCAGACGGGATCCCCCGTGACGCTTTCTTCTGGGGTCTTGGCCTGAAGACCAACAACCAAGCAGAGCTGCTCAGCCTTCTCAAAGCATGTCAAATTGCTAGAGAGAAAGGGATCAAAGATATACAGGTATTTGGAGACTCGAAGATTCTCATAAAGAAGTTGAACGCTGCAGAGCAATTCAGGAATGCAGGTCTCAATAGAACGTTGGAAAGACTGAAAAGAGTCCTTTCTGCCTTTGCTTCCTTCAAATTCTATCATATACTCAGAAGCTTAAATAGTGATGCAGATTTGTTGGCCAACAAAGGGAGCGCACTAGATAAAGGGTTGCTGTTTATAAATGAGGACAGATTTGTAGAAATCCCTTGCTAAAACCCAGTTAGAACAACAACTTCAACTGTATAAGTATGTTGTAATCAGGGCTACTTTGGCAAAGCCCCACTCTCTTTATTCCTCATAAATA
Source organism: Pinus taeda (assembly GCA_000404065.3). Classification (NCBI taxonomy): domain Eukaryota; kingdom Viridiplantae; phylum Streptophyta; class Pinopsida; order Pinales; family Pinaceae; genus Pinus; species Pinus taeda. Next base: position 69,509 of record APFE030790284.1, read on the forward strand.
AAATCATACCCGTTAAAGTTAAAAAAAATAAAAATTGAAATCCATATTACATTTGGTAAAAAAGATGATTGACATATTGAAAAATAAAAAGTAAAAACAAAAAAATTGTTATTAAATCTTTTCCACTTACATCTTATTATTCTCTTTTTACTCATTATTCTTCTATGTTCATTTCATTAACGAAACTTTTATGTTTAAAATAAGTTATTATGAGAGACAATTGATTATAAATCACTTTACCCTTAACTTTATTGGCAATGAAATTGATAATCTTTCAATTTTTGTTCCCCTTAAATATCTTATATTGTGCTATTATTAAATCAATCTATGTATCACTTTGGTCTAGCTTCATGAATTAGAATTTGGGATACATAATTCATTTGGGATACAACGTTAATGAAATTGATAATCTTTCAATGTTTGGTCCCTTTAAATCTCTTATATTGCACTATTATTAAATCAATCAATGTATCGCTTTGGTCCCCATTCACAAGTTAGAGTTTGGAATATTATGTTTTAGAGCATACATTCATAGTCAACACAAACGTACCAGCAAAATTAATGGCCACTCATTTGAAATTATTATTAATTATTATAAATTGAATAAATTAAGCTTAATTGCAGCTAGGAGAATGAGGTTTTTTTGCATTTAAATTGAATTAACTAAATGTATGAATTATGTATCTAAATTAAAATGGGTATGGAAATTTCAAAAACCGAAAATTTTCTTCAAATTGAACATGGAAAATTTGAAGGATGGAAAAAAAAATTCCAAGTTTAAAAATGTTAGAAAATCTTATTAATCCTCAATATTAAGCTAAAAAATGTTTGGCAATATTTTTGTAAGAATACTAAATTTTTTAATTATTTTATAGTCTCTAAATTAGTATAAAATTTAGGTGAATCATTTTTAAAATAAACGGAAATTCACAAATCTTTTTTTTTTAGAAAACCACGGAAAATTAGCTCACTTGGAAACATTGGCCCCTATAACTTTCCTTGAAAAACAAAAAACAATTCATCTACCTTTAATGTCAATATTACAATAATAAAAAAAAAATCATTTGAATACATTAAAAATATATCATAGATTCATCTTAACCTAGTCCAAAATTATATGATAGATTCATCTTAACTTAGCCAAAATTATCACCAATATATGATTAGGCATTAAGATAATTCTATAATATAACAAATATTCATATAAAAAAAATAATTCACAAAATTAAAAAAAGCATCCCTATTTTTTTTAAATAATTAATTTTATAACCAATTCTTAATAAAACTAAAATTAAACAAACATTTACTCCATTTACATATTTTATTTTAACTTATATTTTTATTAATTATATATATTAAATAACATAGAAATATTTTAATAACATATTTGTAACCTTCCAATTAAAAAAATTTCACTTAATATAATGCTATTTGTGATGTCTTCTTGTTCTCGTAACTCTCTATTGATATATTGTGAAAATTTTATATAATATTTATGAGTGAAAGGAGATGAACAAGCTAATAGGGATATATCAAACTATGATTTGAACTAAATTCCGTCTCATTATATTGTTACAATCTCAATTTATTGGAATAGATTGAAATCACCCCTATGAAGTGATTATGCCAAATGCACGATATAGTCGTTGTGAATGACCAGTTACGAGGACCAACTCTTTTTTAATCAACGAGGACACCGTGGGATTCCACTATTCACTAGTTTGTCAATGCTCTCATATTTTCAACATCCCTTAATTGGAATATGATGATTCAATCTTTGGTGAAGTTAATTTAATTCAAATTCGCAATTCAAATTCACCGGGAAGATTTTTGGAGATTCAGTTTCTTATATTAATTGCACATTTCTGAAATATTTTATTCAATTCAAAATATTTCTGGTATGAAGGTATTTATTAGGAAACTGGTTCCTGGCATGATACAGCAAATGCAACATGTCTGTCCCGATTGTAGAAGCTCAGATGAGAAAATCAGTGGCAAGGATGAGTGTCACACGTACCATATATTAAAAACAAACCACTATCCTAACCACTCAACTAACTATAACCATAACCATATATTAAAGAAAACCACCATCCCCTACCACTCAACTAAACACCCTAATGAGTTGGGATGTCCATTGAAGTTAAAGCTAAAGCTATGTGGCTTGGAGATAAGACGGGGTTATTAGCGTATCTCGAAGACGGGGAACACTCACCAAATAAAGGAAGGGTCGGCTCATTGACTCCGTCATAAACACTTCACTTGGAACAACCAGCTGATCTCATAAAGAAAATCACTGAACTTGCAGTTTTCTTTATAATATTGTAGAAGCGTCCGAGAGAAACAACAATCGCTAACAACCACTTTGTAGAAGCATCAGGGAGAAATAATATTCAGAAAAAGGATTTTGGCATAGCAAAAAGCCTGTCATTTTGTCTTCTGCATAGAAGAGGTATTCTATATCTTTGGAGTAGCTATTTTACCTTTATATTTTCTTTTGTTAATGTGAGAGTTAGGGCTGGATTATTCAGTTACAATTTTTCTTTGATTTTTATCACTGAGATTGACAGTGCTGTTATCAAAGATTGTTGTGCGTGTACACCGTTTTCCTGTTCTTAAAGTTCAGTTTGTTCTTTTATGTAGAGTATTTGCATACAGTTTAGTCGAAAATTAGTTTCCTCCATAAATTCTACGGGGTTCTTAACAACTTCGTCGGAATGTGCTGATTCACTATGCACTAGCAATTTCTTTAACTTGTGTTCACTAGCATTTACATGTTTCGACTAGTGTGGTCAGTGTAAAGGGAACAAAGTTGTTCAAGACAATAAAGTACTAGAGGTACACGTCGAGAAGGGACTGCTGCATGGATAGAGGATAGTCTTTTAGGGTGAAGCTGATAAAGCACCGGACACTGTAACTGGGGACATTGTTTTTGTATTACAATTGAAAGATCACTCTAAGTTCAAACGAAAGGGTGATGATGAAATGGACCATCCTATTGAATATTGATATTGATGGGAAATAATATGATATTGATTGATTAAAAATGAGTACATGTTTATTTATAGATTAGAGAATTGCCTGCTATGCCGATCTCGACTAATCTTGTTACGTTATGACATGCATTTCCTCAACAAAATTGTCAATACTCATCAATGAGAAACTCACTAATTTCTTCAAACTCTACAAGGGACTAAAACAAGATTGTTCCTGTTCTCCATTACTATTTATTTTAGTTATTGATGGTTTGAGTAGATGCATTCAGTTGGCTAGAGAAAATGGACTAATAGCTAGATGCGGGGTAATAAGAACCACTGGTATTTCACATCTCATGTTTGTGGATGACCTGTTGTTTTCGAGAAAAATAAAGTAAGCAAACTACAAGAATTCCACAAAATACTTTCCAGATTTGGGGTGGCACCTAGAATTATTATGACCAAAGATAAATCTGTTCTCTCATTACTAGTATCTTGCCTCCAAGTCACTAGCACAATCACTAACACTGATACAAGTAACTCATTCAGAAATTGGGAATATGAAAACATACCAGGAATTGGGAATCCACAAACAAATAAAATCCAGTACGTTAGGAAGCCTTGGAATGCATTCCTCTCAAAGCATAAATTGTGCTTAAACCTTGCTTGACACGTGTTTGCTGAATCATGAATCTATGCTCCTCTCCAACTTAAATCATTGTCAAACCTTGCTTTGGGCAGCCTTCAGGCACAACCCAGTAAAATTACAGACCCAATACATGACCCATATTAACATCTAGTGGCTCTCAATTGAAACTACCAAATGAAATGGTATCAAAGGTTAATTGTGAAATAATAATTAATAAGAACTTGGATCATATGCACAATTAGAAAAAATAACTCAAAAATAAACTGTTGTTTTCTAAATGGGAGCAACTTAGAAACTCGCAAATGTAATAGTATGAAAATGTAATTTTGGCATAATAAGTAATAAAAACTTGCATCATATGCATAATTAGAAAAAAAAACTCAAAACAAAATTGTTGTTTTTGAAATGGGAGTTTCTCAAATGGGATTTAAGTTTTAACATGAAAGGAAATTCTCATATTCAACATTATTAAAATTTTAATTTCAGAAAAAATGAAATTTAAAAAAAGGGTTGAAAATTTAACAGCCCTTCTTAAAAGATTTGTTTTTCAAAAATCATATTTAAATTTTTTTTTGACGCGCAAAAATTTATCCTTACTTCTTTGACGTGCCAGAGGCCCTTTGAAGGGCTCTGATGTGTTCAATTTTGAACGCTTCCCATCATAAAGTTGGCTGCAAGGCCATCATTTTGTTTCCCCTTCGGTGGACATATTTGCGCATATCAATGTGTCGTCCTCACCATCATCATTCATGGTTACGGTTTCGGAAGAGGCAACAGTGGCCATAACAACGGCTAAGGGACAGTTCCTATAGAAAGCAATGAATTAGTTTAGAAAATTAGGATTGAGATCGAAA
>APFE030790306.1:0-18122 GCA_000404065.3 Pinus taeda
TTCATTGGAATCTCAAGTTTGATAGCTAGTTTCTGCAAAATCAATGGCTCCCAGGGGTTTTTCAGGGCGCTGAATCCAAATATGCAGTTAAAAAACCATTTTAACTGCTAAAAATCAAGATTTAACCTCATTTCTTCCGCCGGATTCCGTCACCGGAATCTCCAAAAAGTCGCATTATAGACAACTCCCTTTCTGTCATGCTCCCCATTACGGCTCGTGTCCATTTTTTTTTCGTATTGTCACGTTTACGAAACAAACCAAATCCGCTGTTATTTTTATGATGTGGATAATTATGATGGAGTTGTTTTTAGTGTGATTTTTTGATTTTTTAGTGTTGGAATAGTTTAGAGAATTTTAAGTTGAAATCTTGATTTGTATTATTTAAATTTGTTTTTATTGTATATATACATTCAGCACTCTCAAAAACTTCCAAGGCATTTCTATTGTGTAAAAATTACCCATCAAACTTGTAATTTCAATATTTTCCTGCGCAATTTTTAAAAAATTTATAAGTATCAAATTATTCATATCGAGTGATAAGGTCATCTTTGTTAACAGTGCCAAACCCATTACACACATTGCAGCGCCTCCAACTAACCCAGGCACCTTACACGGCCACATTTGAAAAATGGCAAAGGCAGCTTTTAATGGGTCGCGCTTCCTCATGTCTCTGGTTTCTTGCCTTGCTTGCTTTCACTGGAGCAACATGAGAGTACAGAAAGGTTGTCGCATGGTTGGCATCAAGCATTGTGCAGAAATGTCTTCCATCATTTGTCGTCCATTTCGGTACTGCCTTTTCAAAAATATACATATACCACATCATTTGTCGTCCATTTCGGCACTGCCTTTTCAAAAATATTCATATACCACATTTAAACGTTAGGAAAAAAGAAAAAAGAAAAAAGACAATGGCATGCGGCAACCAATATTTCCAACTATGGCATGCCTCGGTACCGGATGTCATGCTTAAGAGAAGCATGCCCATACTATGAGCGTGTCCGACTTCTCCTTTTCCGGGTGATCATCCATCTCGCTGTCTGCTTCGATGGTCATCCAAACGTAGCGGCATGCATGGAATGGAATGTCCTAATACAAAATCCATTCTCCATATACCCATCGATTCCCCACACCACCTGATAATCTTATTTTGATTGCATGGAATGTCCTAATACAAAATGATACGATATACGACGTGGATTGTTTATAAATAGTGTATACGAAATGATGTATGAGGTGGATTTGTACGCATTGATAGTATGCTATTTGAATTCAAATTCGAGGTTTGAGCTTGTAAACCCACCTCGCCCATGCTTCATTGAAGACATCAAACACACTTCGGGAGTTTCAGAGGTTGGTGTGTAAAGGGCAAAGTTGTTGGTGTTGAAATTCGAGCTGATGGAGCAGGTTGAAGTGCAGGTGTGCACCCTCGTGGAGTAACAGCAGGTGGTGGAGGAGAAAAGAGTGGTGGTGGCATACATGGTGGAGTTCGTGGCGGTGGTTTCTAGGGGAAGGAGAGGGGGAGCTAGTGGTGGAAGCGGCATAGGTTGGGGATATGGCAATGGTATTGGCGGAGGAGCAGGTGGCAATGGTGGCCTCGCTAGTAGAGCAAGTGGCGGTGGTGGCTAAGTTGGTGGTCATTGTGGAGGTGTGGGCAGAGGAATTGGGGATGGAGCTGGAGCAAGTGGTCACAGTGGATCAGTTACAGGTGTTAGTGAAGGATATGGTTGTGGGGCTGGAAGAGGACTCCTGCTGTCTGCTTCTGTTATCTAAAACAGAGATTGAGTCTGCATAACGATTGGAAAGGTTTGTTCCGAGAATTCTGGCATGTCCAAAAACCATCGTTTCTCGTGAGAAGTGAACCTTCTCTGCTGGTTCCCATGAATAATTGACCCTTCTCTACCGATTCCCGCAAATAGTTTGGGACAGGTGTAAGTGTGTGACTGCACTAAAAACAAACACTTTAATTGTCATATCAAAGGATGTTGCCCAGGGTTCTTTCACCGTTCTCATAAGCTCTATAAGCGTCATTGCAGAGGTCTGTTTTACGTAAATTCTTGTATTGCATATCCAGACTATTTTGGGGTGTATTAATTCAAGGCCATGAAAATATTTGTGACTTTGCATATCCAGACTATTTTCGGGTTAATTAATTCAAGGCCATGAAAATAGTTATGATTTTGCAGGGTAAGCCAAAGTTGGGTGAGATTTGATCAATTAAAACTTGGAGCAGATGTGTTTAATGCGATAGTGCAACCTTGTTATGAAAAAGCCTTTGGGAAACGATTGATTATCATTCTAGGTCAAATGGTTCCATCTGATTGATTTGATGTCGTCGATTTCATGGCATTCCAGAATGGGAACAAGTAGAGCTAATATATTTCAGTTTCTCCTCCTTTTTTGGTATTCAAATTTGCCAAATTCAACCTAAGAGGAATGTGTTTAAGATTTCCCTCTCTCGATATTGGAATTTTCGAATTCCACTAACGCAGTACTAAAGAAGAGAATCCCACCGTTTCCGTAAGAAACCGTTTTTGAATAGCATGTGACATATGGCTCCTGGTGACTTGCTTTGTGCAGATGCATAGTGTCATTTACTTTACCCTTACTTTAGACAGGGACACCGTTAGACTCCAGTAAACTTAACCCTACCACCAAAACAACATTATAACTTTCAATTTAGAGGAACTAGTACGGAATTGAGGTTTTATTAAAAATTATAATCCGGACTAGATGTATTATGTGCATCTTCTATTTAGGTCGAACGAGCACAAAGGAAGGAGCAACGGCCCATGCCAATTCTACTACTCAGATATCTAACGCACAATGATTTTTACATTTGACTTTTAAGCATCAGAATGTAGATACGTACAATGATTTTTTGTTATGACCATCTTATAAATTATACTTCTCAAGTTTTAGAGTTAATTTGCTATCAAACTAAAAATAATAAACAAAACTGTAAATTGAGTTAAACAAAACTGTAAATTGAATTTTTTTTTTATGATGGTATTTTTAACTTAACAAAATTGTAAATTGAGTTTCTTTAATGATGATATTTTTAACTTCCTCCAAATTTACTAATAATTTATTTTTTAATAAAAAAGCAATTTTCAAATTTTAATGAAATTTTCAATTTAAATTTTGAAAAATGATTTGGTTTTTTAATATTACATATAATTTTGTCTATTTGTTTCAAGTTTTGCATTAGATGAAATAAATTGTAATTTTTAAGTATTTAAATTGCATTTTTGAAAACACAAAAATAGATTTGATACAATAAAAATTAATTTGGAAACTAAAATTTATATATAAGATCTATTTAAAAAATCAAAACTTACCACAATTACAATATGCTATTGAATATGGAACAATCTAACTGCTCTATGTTTTAGCCATTCATAATTAGTGATACATATTACAACATTTTGTTATTTAAATTTAGCTTTTAAATACATAAATGAATTTACTTCCCTTAATAAATGGATTGTGAAAACTATATATCATACTTAAAATTCTGGGTTTTTTTTTTTTTTAGAAAACCTGAAATTCGAACAAATCCTTTTAAAATTAATTAATTTACCTTATTGTTCTAAGTGTTTCAAGTTTTGGTTTTTTCCCTGAATCCTACCATATAATTTTTAATTTTTAGTGAAATAAAATTAATATTATAAAGATATTTTTTTAATAAAAATAATAGAATAATAATTTAATGAAGTTTAATAAAAAAAACTAATTAAATGGTATTTTAGTTATCCTAACTATGATTGGTTTATAATTAAATCATTTATTCATTATTTAAAATTTCCAAAAAACATATTTAAATATATGACATAATATAATGATTTTCAACCACCTATTATATTAAGTTTTATTTAATAAGTAACACATATGATTCTTTATTAGGACTTTAATTCTGTTGGATCTTATTTATAAATAATAAATAAATAAATTAAATATTTTTTAATAATAAATTTTTAAAAATAATATTATTGGATACATTAAAATAGTGATGTTATTAAATAGCAAATCAAATGTGTGATTTTGTAGTAGTTAGCTAGTTAAGACTTCTTACAAGTTGTTTGCATCTTCAAATTATTTTCTTTTAGTGGATGTGAGCTTTATGTTCTGTTCCATTGGAGTAGTCAAAGGATCACACTAAGTGATGCCAAGCTTGTTTAACAAATTTCCAATGTACTACTTGTTTAACAAATCTCCAATGTACTTCTTCTAAGAGAGGAATATAAACTTTGGATGTTGAGTTACTTCAATTCCAAGGTAGTAGTGAACATACCCCAAGTCTGTCATTTCAAAACATTTCCTCAGTTCCTTCTTTATGGATGCAATATAACTCTCATTGTTTCCTGTCATCAAAAAACCATCCACATACGCCACAAGATATACAAGTGTTTTTCCAACTTTCTTGACAAACAATGTTGCATCATCAAGATCATAACGTTTGAAGTTGAGTTTCAGAAGATGCTCAATTAACTTCTTGTACCAGGCTCATGGTGCTTGCTTGATTCCATAAAAGGATTTGACAAGCTTGCATACTTTGTGTTATTGACCCTTCACAACACATCCTTTTGGTTGGGACATAAAAAACATTCTCTTTCATATCTCCATTCAAGAAAGCAATTTTTACATCCATTTGATGGACTTTCCAACCGTCCTGAGTTGCCAAGGCAAAGAGTGCTCGGATGGTAGCCATTTTGTTGTGGGGGCAAAAGTCTCCTCATGGTCGACCCCTTCCTTCTATGCAAAACCTTTTTCCACAAGCCTCGCTTTGTGCTTGTCAAGTGAGCCACCATCTTTATACTTGTTCTTGTAGACCCACTTGCAGCCTATAGGTTTGGTTCCTAATGGAGGATCAACCAACTTCCAAGTGCCATTATTTATCAATGCATTATACTCTTTTTGCATCACTTCTTTCCATTCATCATGAGAAGCAGCTTATTTGAAGGAATTTCGTTCAAAATCTTAAGACAGATTCAGTTCACAATCGTAAGAAATATCCACATTAATGGGTGAATTAGAATTGTTTACATCACGTCCATTTTTCCTGGTTGAATTTCTTGTTCTTGTCTCTCCAACCTCATCAGGATGAACACTTTCAAGTGTCTTTGTTGGCCATTTTGAAGGACCTTTCTGAGATGGCCCAGGTTGCTTAGTTGACTGAGTTGGGGTTGAATCAAGATTGAGTCTCCCAATTCTGTCAATCACATCACTCAAAGTGTCAATAGTGGCTAGAGCTTCATGTGGGGGGGAGAGTGCTTCAGAAAAAGATTCCACGATTGATCCAATATAGGAATCCCCCTTCAAGATGTGGAAAATTATTGAAAGGACTTGACATGTGCGAATCTATCCAAGTGATCAAATTGCTACTCAACAACATTGCCAACCTTCAAATATTCAAGAAATATCACATCTCTATACACTACAATTTTCTTATTAACTTCAACATAGAGACGTTATGCTTTGGAGGTATTTGGACAACCCAAGAAGATACAATTATGACTACTTGCACCAAGTTTGTTTCTTTGGTCCTTGGGTGTTAAGGCATAATAGGTGGAACCAAAGACCTTGAGATGCTTTACTGAAGGAATGTGGCCATACCACATTTCATAAGGAGTCTTTTTGTTAATAGCATTGGATGCACACATATTGTTTATATACACAGCACATAGAACTGCAACAACCCAAATATCAATTTTACATTATTGAAAAGCATCATGGAATGTGCCATATTTAAGGTTTTCCTGTTCATTCTTTCACCTACTCCGTTATATTGGGGATTTAAGGAACATTGGTTTGATGTTTGATCACATGCTGGCAAAGATAGTTTTCAAATTCATTTGAAGCATATTATTTTCCATTATTAGTGTGAATAGAGCCAATATGAGTATTGCATCATTTTCAATCTATGCATGAAAGTTCTTTAATGTTTGAAAAGCATCAAATTTGTTCTCCAATAAATAAGCCCAACACATTTTGGTGTAGTCATCAATAAATGTCATCATATATTTATTTCCATCTGTAGAAGGAACAAGCATTGGGCCACATAATTCTGAATGAATAATTTCAAGTTTTCTATGTGCTCCAGAATGTGAATCATGAAAATATTGTTTGTTGTGCTTTCATAAGATACAAACATCACATTGCTTAAGCTTCCTAGGAATTGTAGGCAAACCAATAACGCCACTTTTCTTCAACATACGAAGGTTGTCATAATTCAAGTGTCCAAATCTAGCATGCCATAATAGACTTGATGGAAATGTGCCTTCATCATAATGAGAATTGTATGAGAAGTTTCGTGCACGAGAAGAAGTACCTTGCAGCTTAAGAAGTCTTTCTTCTTCTATCCCTATCATGACAAGTGAGCGATATGATTCTTTTTTGACCTCGACCTTGCCATCGAACATATGAATGCAGTGTCATTTCTAGAAAATGTGTACCAAACACTACAACACAAAGGAGGATTTTAAGACAATATTGAAGACAATTTTTGGGTAAATTGTCTTAACTGGAGACAAAAGCTAACTTGTGTATTGTCCCAAACATTGTCTTTAAGCATGTGTCTTAAATTAAGTTGTCTTAAAATATTGTCTCTATAAAGACAATAGATAACACAAGCATTTTTGTCTCTCTAGAGACAATAGTTGGGATTAAGACAGATTGGCTTTAAAGAGACAATGTCTTTGATCCTAACTATTGTCTCTATAGAGACAATAAAAAATTAGATAATACAACATCACTTTTGTCTCTTTAGAGACAATATAAAATAATAAATCTAGAAAAATAGCTCGCCATTGAAATAAATCAATATTAAAAGTATTTAAGTAAAAATAAGCTACAATATCATTGATTAATTCATATTAGGACACAGCGGAATCGAACCACCAACCTCCTGCTTATAAAGCATGCGCTCTTCCATTGAGCTAGCACCCTTTAAGATTCACAATAAAAATGGCAATAAAAATAATAGCTATTAATAACAATTTGGTTAAAAATAATAATAAAACAATTAAAATGAAAATAAAATATCAATAACTCGCAATTTTGATTAATTTCATTTCATTTATAATTACAATACAATTTCGAATTAAATAGTTAAAATAAAAATACATCCAAATTAAAATCACAACTGAAATTATATCAAAATCTCTCAAAATAAATTTAATAAAAGCACTTTACAAAGCCGTCACAAATCTCACAGTAAATTGAAAATGATACTTTTGAATGGAATGGTTGAAAACACACTAGCAAGATTTACATTAAAGTCACACCCAAAATAATAAAACAATAAAAACCCTTGCAACACAAATATGCCAATAACTTTGCAATTTATAGAGATTTTAAATCTCATAATTTCGGTGTAATCTTTTGCTAGGTAAAGATATTATATATATATATATATATATATATATATATTAATTTATATATATATATATATATATTATATATATTATATTGTATATATATAATATATATATATATATAATATAATATATATATATATATATATATAAATAATATGGGGGTTGAAGACAAATAATTCTTCTTGAGGATATTGGATCTACAGTGTGGTGCGTTCACTTCTTCTGGGGTGAAATTTTGTGTGTGTATATATATATTATAATATATAAATTACACACAAATTCACCCCGGGGAAGAAGTGAACCACCCAGCACCTGTGATCCCCAATTAAAAATTCAAGAAGAATTATTTGTGTCTTCCAACCCTCACAAATAGGTTTTTATATATTAATGTGAATAATAATAAATTTAAATTTAAATATATGAACCAACCGAGAATGAAAAGAATAAAATCAACACATACCAATCGCATTTAACAAACAAAGTGCTAAAGCTTCTTTCATCTCCAAACATCTTAGTGGAATGTAAAAAAAGTAATTGAAATTAAGGAAAAATGGTGATGAATGGGTTCGTGGGTAAACAACAAAAGTTCAAGGCCATGTTACACCACTCTCAAAACTGCTATCTAGATTATTGTAACATGATATGACAATAATATTAATCCCCACATTCAAATGGTACGCATAGATAGATATTAATCCAACTAGATGGCAACCCTAGATTTCTAGGTTTGTATACCTTTTTTTTAGCAGTTCAACCATTTCTGCCTATTTTTTAGACAAAATGATACATTAATAATTAGAACATATATTTTATAATAATAAAACAACCATTGCATGAAAAAATCAGTACATTCTATGGATCTTTATATCAATTATAGGTTTGTCCACAATACTCTTTTTTTTTGCAATTTCGTGTCCTCTTCTTTGAATTTTGTTACTTCAGCTTCCAACTCAATAGTATATGCCTACAAACAAGGAACAATCTATTCCTAGATAAAAATCTAGGAGCAAATACCAAGTTTGTCAAACAAAGGGTTTTGTTAAAATGTTTGTCTGAACATATTTGGGTTGTTAAAATAGAGACAAGGATCATAAAATTGATATCAATTAGCAAAAAAAAATAGTTATAGAAAAATCATTTCATCATGTTTCTCCAACAATAGTTTATCGATTAGAACCGAAATTCTTACAAAATAAGACAAACAGATTGCTATGCTTAGTTAATAGATTGAGGACAATTTACTTATCTTAAGTTTATAAGGGTAGACCTTTGAGGACAAGCTCACAAAACTTATTCAAAACCATCTCAATTAAGACCTTTCAGACAAGCACATAGCCAGAACCCTCTTTCCTTCAACTTTGTTGCTTCCTTTTGGAGTGTCCGGGTGGCCAAGTATACCATTAGGAGGGTTGGGATAATCTTACGTTATACCTTACGTAAGACATATATAATTGGGTAGGAAGACCCCTCTCTCCTACAACTTTGTTGCATCCTTTTTGGAGAACCCAAGGTCACCAGGACAATTATGAGAAAAACCAAAGGAAGACAAACCATGATATCAAAGATTTGTAAGTCACAAGCAAGGACCTCCCAACCCATAGTAAAAGGATGAGGACCTAACAAACACAGAGTGAACCATTAGTTTTGCGATCTTAAAATCCAACCAAAAATATGGAGGTCACTTGTGCATGCAGTCCATTAGAAATGGATTATATTTTACTCTTCAATCCTAATATCTTCCCTACTATGTAGGTAGGTACCTTGAGACATAGAATGGATCTTAACATAGATTTATATGTAGTTAAAATTACATTGTATAAATTGTAATGTTGGAGGCTTTTGATTGATCCAACAAATAAATATCTAAGACGTTAAGGACAAAATTACTCTTTCATGATCCTAAGATTAAAAAATATGATACTTACTATTTCATGAACCTAAAATTAAAACAAATGACACAAATGCTACTTTTACCCCTAATTTATGTAAAGCACAAAATGGCATGTTTTAGTAGAAAATTCAAAAATTATATGAAGAAAGACTGTTCATATTTTTATAGAAGATTCAGTGTCTCTCTTAGTGTCAGTGTCTTCACACTGTCATCAGTGATCAAAATTTACTTTTTTGCATCTCATGGTAGGAGTCCCATACTACTGAGTCAGTCCATTAGGTCATGGATTCACTGATGGTAGATTTTACATCCAGGTTTTCTCCTCATACTTTGTACTTACTGATCCTCTTTCATATTTCAGTCCTGGTTCATGATTTACTCTACAGTTTATCTTCTTAGGTCTTAGGGTTTGGTGTCATTAGGTTTTATGGTTTTATCATGGTCAAAGTCAGTTATTTCATGCCAATAATGATCAACAAGGATATGAGGAAACTAATAATCATTGTTAAAATCATAATTTATCAGTTGAGAATCTGAATGTAGTTCTCACCTCAAAACTTGTTTTGAGGTGAAAACAGAGTATTATGTTTTATTATCTTTCATCATGATGTAATTTATTGTTTCTATATGTAATATTTGTTCCCAAGCTCCTCCAAAACTTGTGATGCTGCCAAGTACCTGCCACTGCAAAAATCAAGTGATTTTGAGCATCAGTTCATTTGCCAAGCAAAAGAAAACAAGCATGAATAACAGAGCATTGTAAAAGACAAATAGACATTATAAAAGTAGGTTTTTAGAAATTAAAATCAAAAGGTGAAGTTATATAAACCCATCTTCCTATTTGTCATCCTGTTGTGTCATTATTGAAGAATTGAAGAGCCAAGAAGAGAGCAAAGGTCGATTTTCAAGCGTTATTGAACAAAAAGAGCAAAAGCACTGTGTTTTTGAAGTTTTGGAGCAGCGCTGCGCTTCTGAGGGGTGGTGTTGCACTTTGAAGTCCGCGCTATACTTCTACCAATTTTTGCAGTGTAAAAATACACAAGCGCTACACTTTCAGGCCGGTGCTGTGCTCCTATAGGTGGCCCTTTGCTTTGTCCAGTAGAGTCCCAAATCACCACAAAACACTAATTCCATTTCCAATTTGCCAAGTTTACCTCTCTTGGAAGTAAGTACATCAAAATCTCTTGTGCTGTAAGGTTTTGTACATCAAGATTTTGTGATTTTTCACTCTAAAAATCAAAACCCTACTTTCTAAGGCAAAACCCTAGTTTCCCTACAAATTGTCTCATGAATTGAAATCCTCACTCTACTATTGTTTTCTTACACTATCCACTTTTTATTTCTCCCTACACTCCACTCACATTCTCCCTAAACCACACTCCCACATCCATTCTCCCTAAACCCTATTCTCACACTCTCCCCAAACCCCCTCATCCATACACTCTACCCATTCCATCCTCCACATCAATTATCCATAACTAGCCATATATAACCATATTGTTCACAGCCAAAGGAAAACAATGGAAATAGAGAGTGACTATGAGTATGAAGAAGAGACACTTAGTGATAGCTCCATGGAGAGACATAGACAATAGAGGAAGCCCCATAAAGGTGGAAAAATCATCAGAGAGGAGCCCACTAGCTTGAGAGAGTTACAGGCCTACCCACTTGCAGTTTCTTGTTTCAGGCATCAAGCATGTTTTGAATTTTGTGAGATGGTGGAGAGAGTTTAGTTTCACCACGAGTTGGCCAGACTTTTTGTGACTCATTTGCATAACAATGAGGTAACACTTGCCAAAATAACCTTCACAATATGATCAACTGTCATTTCAGAGGCCACTAGAATTCCTAATGTGGGTGAAAAATGGTACAAGGGTCAGGACCTTGATGAGAGTAACTATGAGCCTTATATCAAGGCTAAATATAGAAATCAAATGAAGAGGTTATTCCCCTTTAAGTTTTTGGAAAATAGCTATGTGCCTTTGATGAGGATTATTATCAAGTACTTCACTTGTGAAGGTAGGTTCTCTGGGTTGTATGCATATCATATTAGACTCCTCATGCATTTCACTAGAGTAAAGATGTTGAATCTCCCTTACTTCATGTTTAGAAACATTGAGAAAATGGCACATATTGTACAGAGGAAATCATACCCCCGATAGTTGAACAACATATAACATTACTCTTTGATTAAAATCATTGTTCTACACTAGCTTAGCCTTCTTAACATTCCATGGGAGACATTCATTGCTCATGAGAGTTTCAAAGGTCCACAGATCCCTTCGCCAGTGCATCAAGAAGAAGGTTGTCCTTCTAGCTATGGAGAGACAAGGGAAGAGGCCAAGGAAACTTAAACTGCTGAGGTGCCAGTGTATTTAACATATCAAAGAGGCACAAGGAGGATTTTTGTAGCTGCTAAGCAAGTGCTTGCTGCACAAGGTGTGGAAGGGGCCTTGCTTTCATCATCAGTCCACAGGAAAATGTTTGCTTCACAAGGTCTGGAAGGGACTTTGCCTTTGTCATCAAGAAAAGAGGTACACGTTGAGCAGCTGAGAAAAGGCAAGGAAAAAGTGCAAGAGGAAGATCTTGGTGATGAGGAGGAAAGAGATTTTGATCACATTGATCATGAGGAGCCACAACAGCACTTTACTCATCATGGAGTTGATATCATTGACTTGGAAGCTTAGGATGAAGAAACTGTCAATGACATCATCATTCAAGAGAGAGAAGTTAAAATACAAGGTTTGGGGGACAATTTGGAGAGAGCCAAGTTCATCATCAACTATATAGTATAGGAAAACAAATAATTAAGTGACAAGCAAGTCCTCATGGAGCTGCAAATGATTAAAGCAAATAGGCAAATGGCCAAAGAGGCTCATGTCAAGTTTACTCCTATTGAGAAAGAGATTTAGAATGATAGGGAAACATGGCTTGAGAGGGTCAACATACATCTCGAAGGGCTGATTGAGAAGGCCAACAAGGATAAGAATATGCTCCATCACATGGCCTACCATTACATGACCCGCAACAAAATTTATAACATGAGGATCAGGAAGCTTAAAGTTATGTTTAGGAAGGACTTAAAGAGAAAAAAGGGGCTAGATAAGTTGAAAATATTAGCTGAAACCTCACTAGCCCATCAAAGCAGCTGATGGTGGTGTCCCGTGCCAAATTTGGGTAAGTTTTGAATAATTTCTGCATTTTTCAAATTTTGAAATCTTCAACACAGGAACCTAGCCTAGCTGCGCTTTTCCCTACAGCATCAGATGAACAAAAGGTTTGCATATTTGGATTCAGGAGGATGATAACATGCACCCTGGAAATTTTCATAAGTTTTGAAGTACATCTGGGTCACCAAAAGGTCCAAAAACTACCAAAAAATTACCTCTATGCCTCATTTTGGACACACAAAAGCAGTCTTGGGAGATTCAAGCTTTGAGGGGGCAAATGACCTCCACATTCAAAACGTTGAGTTGTTACAAAAACTAGACTTGAAGAGCTTTCCAATGAGCTATATAGGGCTCAATTCGCTTAAGGGAAAGGCCTCCAAAAGCAAGTGGAAAGCAGTGCTACGCTTTTGATCAGTGGCGCTGCGCTTTTGACCAATTTGCCTAGAAAATCAAATTTTCTCCTGTTTCCACTATGAATTAACTTTCTCTCTCCTCATGTTTGTTTTTATGATGTAATTGATCACATGGTCTGTAATTGTGATGGTAAAATAGTGTTAGAGGGTAGATTCGTTAGTTAGAGGTGGTTTTGAGGCTAATGAATCAGTTACCATGCTTATAGGGGCAAGTAGTTTGACTGTCTATATTCCGAGTCCATGTTTGGAAATGGTTGTAACAACCCCTCTTCTCATGGATTCGACCCCTGATGGTTAGGATGAGTGGTTTTGTTGTCTATATTATGTATTTTCTTTCTCATTTTCAAGGGTTGGATACTCTTGGATGCTTTAAACTATATTGTACATCATTGTAAGCAGTTTGGCAAGGAAATTAATAGGAGTTGTAGCTATTTTTATGGGATACCGGTGGTATGGTGCTTTTGCATAGTTTCTTCTTTTGTTATTAGTTTCTCACATGTTTTATGTATGTCACAATCTATTTCACTGCTTCTAGCTGAATGATGTCAAGATAGATAGGTAGAATTCATTGTTTACAGTGCTCTGCCTTGGGAAACCATTTAGTATTCTATGTTTTTCTACTGATTGAGAAGGATACATGATCTTTACATGCCCTCCTCAGCTACTCACTAGTATTAGACATCTCACCTCACTTAATTTTCAGTGCTAAAGCCTATACCTACCTTGCCCCATAAAACACCCTGTTTTCTGACCTAATTTCCGAGACCCAAATTGCCTAGCTCCATCTGATCCAACACAAAAACCAACAAATTCAATGAAAAACCCTAGAGCTACTATACCTAGCATAAAATATTGTTCATGATCGAGTAATTTTGACTAAGATTCACAAGGAGAGAGCCCTCTCCTGACCTGGTAGGGCTAGCTACTAGGTTAGGCTTGGTTTGTGGTTATCGTAGGATTGCCTTCCTTCAGCCTGAGGTCAATCTAGGCTCTAACATGGTGGCAACCATACTGGGGAACAAAAATTTCATTACACCCCAGTACTACTAAGAAGTTCTGAACTTTGGATGATAAGTTTAGAATTCATTAGGCTGAAAATTGGAAAATTGTAAAGCAATAAGAAAGTTTTGAGAATTTGAAAACACTGGTTTCAAGAAGATACATGAGGTGCAATCCCAATCTTGATCCTCCTCCTGTAATTGAAAATCCTAATATCATTTTGCGGATACCCAGACAAGAAAGTTCACCAAGCCCTAGACCTATTTTTAGATCTCATTCATCCCTGTTGAGTGGTTGTTCCTTGAAGATCTCCTTTTTGACAAGTATTTTGATCTCTCTCTATTTAGAACCACATCTGATAGTGAATTGTTGAACATAGTCCCAGATCCAGAATTCACCAGAGAACTTGAAATCCAACGAGCCAACTTGTGAATTAACCAAAACCTTCTGAATTCCCCTCAATTATCCCTCACCACTGATAGACTCCCTGAACTCTCTGAAACAACCTCAACATCTTTTAGTTCGCCATCATTTCTCCATATTTCTGAAAATCATCCCTCATCTCCATTCATACCTTCACTCCCTCATCAGCCTATCACTACCCCTCAAACACCCATCACCACAGTTACATCAACTCCCCTTGTTCTCCCAAATCCCCCAGTTACCCCAACACCAGTTCCAAATCCACCACGAGTCATGGCTACCCGATATACACCCCTCGTTTTGCCTCAAAATCTGGATGATATACCTGCTAATTACCAAAGTAATATACCTCTTTTCGATGCCACTCAAAGTATTACAGTGTAACAACATGTTAATAGGATGAATGACTTCTTTGACCTTCATGAAGTAGATGTAGAAAATGTGTCCATGAGATTATTTGTACAAAGTTTTGGAGGCGAGGTTCAGAAGGCGAGGTTCAGAAATGGTTTCGTGCCTTACCAGTAGCCTCTATCAATACTTTACAGGCTCTACATAGACAATTCCTAGACCGGTGGGAGGTACAGAAGAACCCACTCCAAATTCTATCTAAGTATGAAAATATCAAAAGGAATGTGGGTGAAAGTGTGTAAGATTCTTGTGTAAGGTTTTGTTAACACCCAGGTTGTTCCCTATGACTCCCAAGGGAATACGGCCGGGGTAACCACTAACCAACCTTTGGATTATAGATCCTAGCCCATCTATAATCAGAGAGGGCTCTCTCTTTAAGTTTCAACTATGCTTTGTGAGTAATTTAGGCAGTTAAAAGTTTCAGTTTCCTGTTTAAGACTTTGGTTGGTGAAATTTTGTTGTAAGAAGGGCATGAAGAGTGCAGAAAGATTCTAATCCATTGGGCATATGGAGACAGAAAAGTGAGATAGTTCTGGTACCTGTGATGGAGAAAGTTTTGCTGCAAGGCTAGATGGCTATTGTTAATATAGTTTCCGATTTAATGAGCGAAACAATGGTAAGTGAAGTTACATACAGCGTGATATCAATTTGAACAATAATCTCTACTTAGTAGCATAAATGAATTACCAAATAGTGACTGTGAGATTTTCAGAGCTTATTGGAGCAGTTAAGAATTCCAATTTAAACAGCTGAAATTATGGAAAACATTTATAGTGAAGATAGATTGAGATCAGGGTGTCTCCATGGACAAATCCTGAGCAATTCTTTTTCTTTCTTTCCTAGACTTAGAACAATATGTGAGAGTCATGAGTTAAAACAAATAACAGAAAACATTAACAGAGATAGAGAAACACTTATTATATCAAGCCATAGCACTAGAATCCTGTAGCGTTCAATGGTTCCAATCACAACATGCACCAGTAAGACTCAGTTTCTGTAAACTCCAAGCTTTATTTATAACATCCTTCTGAAAGTTACAGCCGAGTTCTCATTTCTTCATAAGAGAACAACAAAACCAACAACCACCACCTTGAAAGTTTGTGCGAGGGGGGATATATACAAGAGGTTTTACAAAATATCTGAATGCTGAGTCATTTGATACATTAACTATGCTCACTAACTTTACAAAATATCAGATAAGAAAGTTATTACTACTCTGAATGTAAAATAAATGGTCTTTAATACTGTCAGGCCTCTTCTTGACCTTTGGAGGAGACTGAGTCGGTTGAGCATTTCTGCTTTAACGCTGTCTGATGTGTCTTTATGCTTTGTCATGCTGTAGCTTTTCTCGGCCCTGTTACCTGTAGCTGTCATTGTTGCTTTTGGTGGCCGAATCTTCTTGCTGAGTTGGCTCATTCCACCTTTTTCAGTCATAGTATATGCAACATATTTTCCGAATGTGATGACTTATATATTTTGATGTCAAAACTTTGATGAAACCCCTTGTTTATAATAATAACTGTATCATTGAGGTCCACCATTCCTGCATAGGCAATTGATGCCTCAAAATTGCATCCAAAGTCTCATCTGCCTCTGTGTATTTGTAGAAGTTTGGAGGCACTTCAAATAAATGGTTGATCTCATTCAAGATAAAAAACAAATTCTCTACTCTGTCATAGAGAATCTGCCCAGATGCTGGCCCTGTTGCCTGTGAGCTGCTTGATCCTTGACTGATTTGATTGGTGGCAAATGTGTTCACCCTCTTTGCATAAACCTCGTGTGATAGAAGTTTTCCTGCACTGTTGAGTAGGCTTGGAAGACCTCTGCCCTGTAATGCTGCAAATTTGTCCATGAACCTATTTACCTCTGTTTTCATGTCCTGACTTCTTCTATCCAATGTCTGCACTAGGCTTTTCAGTGTGAGGACCCTCTTTATTAGCTGGATAGTCTCTGTCCTGTTGGAGATCCCAAATGCTGCTAGCTGAGGACCTGTCCGGTTATTGAGCACATTGATCATTCTGCTGGCTACCTCAGGGATACTGCCTAGAGATGCCCTTGCTCTATGCACTTACCTTTGTGCCTTACCTATGAGTTCCATTTTCTCATGAATAGTTTCAATGTATTGCCACTGATCCGTTATTGATTGGCCAATGTGGGTCCACAAAACTTTCCTGATCTCAGCCACCACTTTGTCAAGGGTGAGCTCTTTCTCCAGCTCTTTTATCCTTTCCTTGAGAGTTTTTATTTCTCTCCCTTTCTCAGCCACATTCTTCTTTGATTTATCATACTTCTCATTCAGCCTGGCCAACTCATCCTTGGCTCCATTCAGTTCTGTCATCTGGGCTTCTAGGGCCTGGACCTCATTCAACAATTTCTGCATGTCGAGGCTCGGAGCCTGCTCTGTAGATGGTGCTGGTGCTGCTGTTGATGTTGATGGTGCTGCTGCTGCTTCTGTGGGAGGAGGAGTGGTCTTTGGAGGCTCCTCAAGGTTAATAACCTCTGGAGGGGGCTGAGAAGTCTGGCCTCCCTCTTTCCGCTGCAGGGCTGCCTATAGTGCAGCCTCTGTGTCCTCTAGCTTCCCTTCTGTTTGCACTAGTTGCTTGTGTAGTGCCATCAGCAATGTAGCTACCTCGTGATCTTGCCTCTGCTGAGCAACCTCATCTGTTTGGGGGTGAATGGTTGCTGGGAGTTTCACCTTCTTTCTCAGGGCTACAAGGTCTGCATCTCTTATTTTTAGCAGCGTTTGTATGGCCTTTGGGTCCTTGGGGTCATGCCCAAGCTTTATAATTATATCTTCCAAAGACTTGATCCTGTTGTCTTTGGCCAGGGAGGATGCTTTCTCCAACTCCAGTTGGGCAGCTGTATTGTTTAGGCTGTTTTCCAGCCTTTTCCAACATTGCTTTTTCTTGCCAATGTTGCATAGACCATTTCACCCGTTTGCTTATGAAGTTCTATTTGGTCCATAGGGTGAATGTCTTTTGCAAGAACCTCCAGGTTGGTTCTTATGTAGTCTGCAGCTGACTGTGGTTGCAGCGTGGTGGGCATGAAATGACTCATGGTCATTTTTCCTTCTAATATGTCATAGGCTGACATAAGCCTCTGTTGATTTGTAGGGGCCATATTTAGCAACTGGTTGTAGATTTGGAGCTTGAGTGGCTCATTTCTTCTCTTGATATCAGTAAACTGTTGCTTGATGCTTACCTCTGCTCTCTTTTGTTGACTTGAGGAGCTGACCTCTCCTCCAATATTTCTCTCTTGTTCCTGCTGAAAGGAACTAGCAGATACCTCCATACTTGGTGGGCCCATTATCACCGATTTCCCCATAGGCATTTCTTCCTCAGAGAGGGGATTTAATCTCTGCCTTTTCTCCCCTTGATTTGTGGATGTGGTAAGGGGAGTCTCCTGCTCTCTGTCCCTCTTCTTTCCTTTTTCCACCTTTTGT
>APFE030790318.1:0-61284 GCA_000404065.3 Pinus taeda
AATGTTTTCTACTGTTTAAGGAGAATTTAAAGTTATTGTTTGCTCTCCTTAACTCCTCACCTGTCATTCCTAATCATCCACCTCAATCAAAGGCATCAATACTGTCTCCTACCTCGCCCCAAAGAACCCCCTGCAGAAACTATGTCCAATCCCTGCACCCAAAATTGCCATCCCCTCAATTTGCCACCAAAAACCCTAAAAACCCAAAATCAACCCTTTTGATCAGTTTAGTAGCCTAAAATCAGTTTCACCCTATTGGTCATCTCATCCATTGAAGATTTTACTGAGATTGACCGGAGAGAGCCTTCTCCTGCCCCGTAGGGCTAGCTACGAGGCTAAATGGTTTGATGTTGCCTTTTTCAGCCTGAAGTGAAATTTCAAGCGCTAACAGTGAGAATATCTTGATGAACTTCAACAAGATCCCATACTTGACAGAAGAACCAGAACTTCAAAGAGAGGGAATTTCGAATACCTTCGAGTGGGGCTCAAGGGAAAAAATCCTTCTAAGGCCAAATGGATGCAGATTGAGAAGGTGAGGGAGATGTATCTCCACTTGCTAAACAATTGATAGTATCTTTTGCAGTCCAAAAGGCTTCCAGTGGGGAGGAATGATCAGGTGATAAGTATTTAGCTCAAAAATCAAAGAGCTCAGAATCCCTCAAAACTTGAACGAACACGTCTGTCTCAGCAATATGATCCCAACGCAACTCATTTCACTCAAAACGAAGATCGTATGAGAAAGATATCGCATTTTGTCCGCTTTGCCAAAGAGAGAAATTTTGAAAAAAAGTATGGTCACTGCATAATCAACATTCCGTACTGCTGATGTGGCAAGTGAAGGTGCAGGTCAAAGGTTGGGCAACGGCCAATGGGTTCACACCAAGCGGTGCATTTTTGTTGGTCTACAGTTTGGTGAAAGGCCATTTTTTTATTGGTTGGAGGAGGACCAATGAGAAGGATACATGTGGCAAGCTCAGAGGTCACCATGTGTCCCTCCCAAATGGCATTGGCGTGCATTGCAAAATTTTATGGCAAGTCGGCGGAGTCAAACCACGACCTCGCCTGCATAATGCCCACACTCCACTGTTATGCCCCGCTATTGGTTCTTACAATACAATGGTTACAAATTATATTTGTTATGTTTAACCGTAGTGGTTGGGGGAGGAGAGGGCAAGCTTCCTCCACATGTGACCACAACACAGAACTAGAGGCCAACGGTAAATGTTAACCATGCAATTAAAGTGCTAACTATAGATTAGTGCTAATTCAACCCATGTTTATCTGTTAATTAAAGCACAATTAAGTTGGTGGATATTTTGGTGGTTTGATAAATTCAGGATTTTCTCCAAATTTGGTGAGATTAACTGGAGTTTCTCTATTTTTAGTGGAGATTCCCTTGGAGAAATTCAAGAGGCCATAAATTTTGCAATTTTCAACCAATTTAAGCTCATAGAGAGTCATTCATATATGATTTTGATGTTCTGAGCATAATGAAGCAGGTTTCAGGAGTAGTAGAGCATTGTAAACAACAATTTTTTCCATTTTGAGCTAATACAGAGGCCCAAGCCATGGAAGCTGGACCAAGGAGATGTAGCCCAGGAGGGGTGAACTCCTTCATCAAAACACTGTGTTAAGTGTTCATTTTGATCATTTGTTGTATATTTGTTTGCTGTTGTTCAATAATTTATTTACATGCTATTTTTCTCATGAATTTGACATAAAACTTGACAATTTACTTGTTACATTCACAAACACCATAAAGGAAACCTATGCACATAAAGAAAATGAGGAGAAATTGTTTTTAATTCTGAAGTTGAAATTAACACATCAAAACTAACATTCAAAAACAAATAAGTTATAATAGGGTACAAGTGATCAGGACGTAGACTATCATCTCACAGAAGATGGCTTGGTGAGATTCAGGGACATGATTTGTGTGCTAGATGACAGTGAACTCAAGAAGCTTATGTGGAGGGAGTTTCAAGTAAAGCCATATTCATGTCACCCAGGATATCAGAGGACGTTTGCAATAGTGAAGGAGTTCTACTATTGGCTGAATATGAAGAAGGAAGTGGCATAGTTCGTGGCTAGATGTTTGGGTTGTCAACATGTGAAGGCAGGGTGTAAGCATCTAGGTGGGTTTCTTCAGCCGATTCCAATTCCATAGTGGAAGTGGGAAGTCATTTCCATGGATTTAATTACAAGTCTTTTGAGGACATCGAGGCAACATGATTATATCATGGTTGTGGTAGACAGGTTGAGCAAGATCATTCCTATAAATACTACTTATTCAACTAGTGAGGTAGCACAAGTCTTCATTAGGGGGATCATGAGATTGCATGGTGTTCCAAAGAATATTGTGTTGGACAGGGATGCTAAGTTCACTTCCAAGTTTTGGAAGAAGATGTTTGGAGGTTTGGGGACAGAGTTGGCCTTTAGTACAACTTGTCATCCACAGACAAATGGACAGACATAGGGGGTCAACATGGTACTGGAGGATATGTTGACGATGTATGTGATTCATCAACAAAGGATATGGGAGTAGTACCTTCTTTTGGTTGAGTTTGTTTACAATAACGATTATCAATATTCACTGAGGATGAGTCTATTTGAGGCACTATATGGGCAGAGTTGTAACACTCCCATTAGTTGGAGTGATCCAGTGAAAAGAGTACTTATTAGATTGAACATGTTGGTAGACATGGAATAAGAAATTCAGTTTATAAGGAAGAATCTAAAGGCAACACAAGACATGCGGAAGAGTTATGCATACCAATGACAGGGCATTTAAGGAGTTTTAGGTTGTGGAGCATGTGTATTTTTGCATCAAGCCCAAGAAGAGATCATTGAGTATTGGATCATGTGCCAAGTTGACACCACAATATTTCGGGCCTTTTAAGATCCTCGAGAGGATTGGACCAATGGCCTAAAGAATTGCACTGCCTCCGACAGGGAAAGTCCATGATGTTTTCCATGTTTCAGTGCTTAAAATATATGTAAAGGATGTTGATCATATTATTTATTAGTCTGTATTGCAAGTGGAACCAGAAGGAGAAATCCAGGTGGAACCTCAATGCATATTGCAGTGGAAACAACTCATGCTCCGGATTAGAGAAATCGAGCAAGTTAAAGTGCAGTGGAAGCACTTTGAGCTTGATGAAGCTACATGGGAGATGGATGATTGGATGCATACTATGTATCCTTCACTATTTTCCGATTGAGGAAAAGTAGTTTTGGTATATGTATATTTGCAAACGGATGTAAATACTTCCATGAGCTATGTTATAAAGCTTCAATAAGCGGTATGGTTGTCATGTTTGTCATGATGGTTTTGCTTTTGAGTAGGTTGTTCATTGTAAATACAACAACGAGCTGGGTTATAAAGCTCCATGGGCAGTATGTTTTGGCTTTTAGTGGTTTTTCTAGTTGTAGGTGTCATAAAACACCGAGGACGGTGTTCCCCTAAGGGGGAGGGGTTTGTAACAACCCCATGTTAAAATTTCTTGTAATAAAAGTTAATAAAGGCAAAATAAGACCAAGGTCAAGGGACACTTATTCCAAGTTGAATGTTGGGAAAAATATCTTAGTGGGCATAACTTGTTGTGTTTATGGCAAAGGGGAAATTGTCAAAGGAAATGGCAAAGGTTTTGAAAATACAAAACGTCATTATTGGTATTTTATTTATGAAAATAAAGGAAATTACGAGAAAAGGGAGGTGAAAGGCCACAAGTTGCATGTGAGGAGGACATTGAAGGAAAATAATGGAAAATTGAAGAAATTAGAGGCCTCATCAATAAAAAGACCTCAGACCATCAGTTGGTAGCTTTTTGTTAGTTCAATTTTGGAATTAGTCTTAGAGAGGAGAAGAGCACCAAGAGGAGAAGGAAAGCAAGCAAGCGAAGGATAGACAAGGAAAGCAAAGGAAAGCAAAGGAAAGCAAGGAAAAATTGGATCAAGAAACTTCAGCAGGAATACTTGCAGGTAACAGGTTGCATGTATGATTTCCTAGCTTGTTTTTACATGTATGGTATGTGCATGTTGGTATTTGGTCTTTTGTTGTCACTGGCATGGATTTTTTTGGGTTGTAAGAGTGGATTTTTTGCCTTGCCTTGCCATTTATGGATAGACATGGTGTGATGGGACTTTTCTCGGTTTGAGCTTTGGATTATCAAAATATTTTGGATCGGGGTGAGGTAGTATTAGAAAAATTCCCAAATTCCTAGGAATAAATTGACTGATAATGGTAGGATACATGGTAAATCCTAAGGGTAGAGATGAGAAAATTCATCATGGTATTGGAGAAGAATTTCTAAGCCATCTAAGCTCGGTTTGGTTTTGTGATCTTGACACTGGTTTAGGTGAGATCACAGTATGGCAAGGGTGGAGGTGATTTAAATTTTGGATTTCGTTGGTTTTTTATGGATTGGTTGATCCTATGAGATGCCACATTCATTCTTGGAATATGGCACAAGGGTGATTGGTTGAAAGAAAGTTTTGTTTCGGGTGGTATGTGGAAGTCCCAAACCTGGTTGGATTTTTCCTATGTTTAATAAGAGCTAAGATCCTATTTATTTTGATGAGTAAATGTACTTGTTATTATGTGGCTATAATGGCTATCATATCATTGTTATTTATCTGGTTATATGCTCTTTATAAGCATGGTTGTTTGACGGTTATCAGTCATGGATCTTTCCATGTTTTTACTTGTAACTGAATGAATAATGAATGCATTCTAGAGTATGCCTCTATTGATGAGGTGTCACTATGGTATCAAAGGCATAGTTTAGGAGTATCAACCAGGCTGTGTCGATTGTAGAACCGAGTTATCAGTTGTTTTGTGCTACCATGAGCACCATGTTGGCAGATAGTCATATCCCTAGTTTTCATTTTTTGCACTTATGTAGGCTCAAGAAGCCATGTGTCTCAGAAGACAAATTTTGATATTTTGATGTAACAAACATTTTTCAAATCTCTCTCTCTCTCTCTCTCTCTCTCTCTCTATATATATATATATATATACATGTTTTGCCTATTGTATCTACTTTTCCTACTATGTGATGGTTTTTCTTTTTACATGCGTTGCAGATGTCATATTTGCCAATGGGTCCGTTAATGTATTTAGATGTCTCAAAATATGTTGATAGGTAATGTAATCAAAATTTCTTTCCAAGAGACGAACATGTAAGTACATCCTTAAAATATTAGGGTTTCTGATGGAATAATGCCCGTTTAACTGTAATACAATGATTTGTGAGTCAATTTTAACAACTATGCCCTAATACCAAGAGAAATAGCTTCTGACAATAGTTAGACAACCACACTATATTCGGTAATATTGTTAGTTGTATGACCTAGACATATGCCCTGTAAACTCACTAACTCACCATTGGGAGCATAGAGTGCCGATGTAGCGGAAGAGAGATTTTGTGTACTATGGCAAGCGCCATCAGCGAAACCGACATGAGGAAGAGGGTACATCGACATCTGCAAACCAACTGGAACACATGGTAAGCAGGGAAAACATGTTTGCAAAAATGCAAACATTCACACCAAAAGAAAACACACTAATGAAACAGACACTAATGTACAAGGTATCTATGCAAAATCTAGGCATAATATTTGTTGAGGTAGATCCCATTATGGGGCTCAGACAACTAATTTCCATCATATTCAACTAACTCATATGCACCCTTTTGTAATACACGTTTAACGATATAGGGTCCATGCCACATAGGCTCGAATTTCCTGGCTCCTAATTTGTCATTAGCCTGATCATATAACAAGACTAAGTCACCTTATGCATATGCACAAGGGGTCACAGTTTTGTCATACTGAATTTCAACTCATTTTTTTCTGAGACTCAGTTACCAATACGGTAATTCGACGAGTCTCGTCAAGAAATTCTAAATAAAGTAACCGTTCTTCCTCAGGTGAATTACTAGGGAGTAATTCAACAACTAGGGAGTAATTCAACAACTAGTTTTAAAGATGGGATTTCGCATTCGATAGGTAGGGTGGATTCTACACCATAAACCAATTGAAAAGGTGTGAATCTGGTCGCTATTTTGGAAGTGGTTTGATATGCCCATAATGCCAAAAAAGCATGCGATGCTAGTTCTTTTTGTGCATCCCTAATGGTTCGTTGAAGCATTGTGACCAAAACGTTGTTAACAACTTCAGCTTGGCCAATGGCCTGTGGATAATACAGAGTTAGTCTATCATGATGTAAGCCCAACTTAGCAGTGAGTTATGTCATCATGTGATTTCAGAAATGGGAGCCATGGTTAGTGACTATGGCTTGTAGTACACCGAACCGAGCTATGACATGATTGAATATAAATAAATATTTAGTTTCACCGTCATCATTGTAGTTAGGCATTGCCTCAACCCATTTTGTGAAATAATCAACAACAATGATGATGTATCCATGCCCCCTGATAGAGTGAGGGTTACAAGTCATAAAATCAATGCCCCAATTGGAAAATGGGCCAACGACAATAACTGGGTGTAAAGGAGCAGGTGGGGTTCGCTATTTCTAGTTGTAAATCTAGAAAGCATGACATTTTTGGACTGCAAGAATGGAATATTTGAAAATAAAGGGCCAAAAACAACCTGCGTGAAGGATCTCTTGAGTAGTGGCATATCCTGAGATATGACCACCATAGGCTCTGGAGGGGAATTCATTCAAATATTTCTCATCTTCCTCATGCGTCAGACACTGTCGAAGGACTGAATCCATGCTAGGGTGGTTTAAAGTATCCCTAATAATGCGATACAATTGGGACTAGTATCGAATTCAACGCTACTCAGAGCGAGATAACTCTGATTGAAAGGTCTGAGTTTGGAGATATATGATGATATCTCCATACCATGGAGCGTGGGTGCTAATAAGGAAGAGAGATTCATTAGGAATCATCTCATTAGATACAATAATTGTGTTTGAAGAGGGAGGGTGACAAACTAATTTAGAAAAAAACAAGTGATTTCTTCGACTGAGCTTTGGTGAACTCTAAGTCAAAGTCATACAGGATGAAAATCCATTTGGAGTATTTTCCCCCAAGAAACTGATGAGACATGATATAGGTCATGGGGTTGCAATCAGATATCACTACATTTTTGCGTAATAGAATATAGTGGTGAAAACGTTGGACAACATGAACTGCTGCCAATGCCAACTTTTCTACATGAGCATAACGAGTTTAAACATCAAAAAGGTTACAACACAAGTAGTATATAACATGCTCATTTCCATTGTCAACATCATGAACCAACATGATACTAATGGTATTGTCAGTGATGACCAAGTACAGGAGATAATCACGATGGTAATTTGGACGTTGCAACAAAGTTGCACTAATGAGTGCGGCCTTTAAAGCATCAAACAACTTCTGAGCAATGTCATCCCAAATGAATGGGAATCCTTTCTTTAGAAGGCGAGTAAAACCCTTAGCAATCTTGGCATAATTTGGGATGAAATGATGAAGAAAGTTTTCGTTTCCTTCCAAGATCTAGAGTTGATGTAAGGAAGATGGAGATGGAAAATTGACGATGGCATCCACCTTGAGAGGATCAATGCAGATGCCTTCTTTGGAGACTACGAAGCCTAAGAGATGACTAGATTCAACATAAAAGTCACACTTATGAGGATTCAATCGGTTATTGTAATGTTGACAACGAAAAAAATCGCCCGAAGGTGAGCTGGATGGTCTCGATGTTTAACTGAGTGTGCCGGTAAATCATTAAGATATGGCTTAAAGATATTTTTAATATGGTGGAATGCATAAGACATAGCCCATTGGAAGGTTTAACCAGCATTTTTTAGGCCAAAAGGAAGCTTTTTGTAGAAAAAGTGCCCCAAGGATAGATAAAGGCATTCTTGTGCATGTCTTGTGTTGATCAACAGGAAGGATATTAATCTGATTATATCCAGAGAATCCATCCATAAATTATAAAAATTCACTCTCGACACATTCATCGATAATCTGGTCGATAAAGGGAGTAGGGTAATTATCCTTTGGATAGACTCGATTGATATTTCTATAGTCAACCCAGACTCATATGGTTCCTTACTTCTTAGTTACCAGAATGATGTTGGAAACCCAATCTATTAGTGGGATAGGATAAGTAAATCCAGCTTTTAGAAGTTTTTCAACTTCACCCTTAATGGTAGCTTCCTTCCTTGGGTGGACTGGACGAAGACATTATCGCACATGTTACAGGGATGGATAGGTGGGAATCTCATGTATCACAATAATGGGATCGATGCTAGGCATCTCTTTATAAGACCAAGCGAAGACATCATGAAATTATTTGAAAAGGGCTATGTAGATCTTAATATCGCCAGGAGAATAAGAAGCCCATATGTGAATGTTTTCGACAATATCAGGTTTGACCAAGATGTCGATGGGCATAGTTTCTGAATGTTCCCTAAATTTCCTTTAGACAACACTTCGTGAACCAAGATAGGTGTCTGAAACAGAGTAGTCATTTAAAGGGAAAGTAAAGTACCTAGACAAGTAGGAATTGATCCAAGGCTAGGAAGAAAAGAGGAACGATGATGAATATCATTCCAAGGGGTTTCTTCAAGATACGTGACTTAAGAAATGCTTTCATCGGGAAGAAACATATCATTCAAAGGATCTTTAGAATTAGAAGAACTGAGCGAAGGAGTTTGTAGATACGAGTCCAGGGAAACTCTCAATCGATCATGAGTTGTAGATGCAACCGCGTAAGCCAAAAGGATAGTTTGATAATATTTCTCAACTAGTCTAAGCGGCATGGCGTCACCAAAATTATCGATCTGGTCAAGACTAGGGATGATCCATGGGTCATACTTAGATGAGATCATGTTAATCGAGGCAACAATAGAGGGAGGAGGGAGGGAAAAAGTTCCCATTAAAGAAGGGTTCTTGAAAATACCTGCTTTGACACTTTCGTAAGGATTGGTAGTTTTCCTAACATAAGGAACATTACTTGTTGAACAATTAGAGGAAAATAAAGCCAATTGATCAAAAATGTCAATTTTCCCTTGGTGAGGAAAATGAACTACAAAAAAAAGAGATGAGACCACACAAAACATTGCATGAGTCCAACTCCGACTAAGTAAAAGGTTGTAATTGGGATCAACATTAACAACCTCGACTTCTAAGTTGACCATCTTTCCCTCCAACTGAATGGGTAAGGAGTTGAGAATACCATTTGGGTGGAAACCTTAACCATCAAAATATTCTAAAGTGTTCAGAGATTGGTTGAGAGGAGGGGAACCAATTGATTTCCAAGACTATATGGACATGATACATGTGGAGGCTCCTTCATCAACAACAGTCCAGTGGATAGTCTTTCCCATATCAACAACTTGTATGAGAAAATCAAGTTGAGGTGGCAAGTGAGGAACATGGTTTTCAAGATCAAAAGTAATCAAAATCAATTCTACGGATCAATTCCTCCAATAGTGGATAACAAAGCCTTCCTTTGTGATGTGCACGTTTGAAGGAATTTCGAGGCCGACATCACTAAGGGTGCTTGAGCCAAGTCTTCTACAATGTTTTAGTGTTGGGAAGCTCACACATTCATATTATAGGATGATTTCTGAAGAACACCTTTAGGAGGTGGTCAGATTATGGAATCAGTGCTAGGTTTCTCAATATGGAGAAGACCTAAATTGGGTGAAGTGGAGGAAGAGGGCACATCAATGGGATCTTTCTCCACCACAGGTTTCTAAGGAGGTGGATAATATTTGATCTTGTGGCTACAAGAATATGTTTTAAGCCACTCATAAACACTTGAGAGCTTCTAGAGGTTTGAGAAGTTGGTCTACCAATTGCATCTGCTGAGATAGGAAAGGTTCCTTCAACATAACTGGCGTCCTTGTAGTTCCTTTCAGAAGATGAGTTACTTTGGCATGTCGGGAGAAATTCTTAGTGTAATGATCTTCATCACAAATAAGGCAAGGATATTTAGGCTTTCGTTTGGGTATATTTTTAGCTAAAGATTTTTGGGAATCTTGTTTAAGGGTATCTTGTTTAAGTTTTCCTTTACCCTTCTTCTTGGCTTTCGAGGATTTATCTGTTGTGGTAGACTAAACAACATTTAACTCTGAGGCTTTACCAGGATTCTTAGGATTATCAACAATGTTAGGAGTTAAAGTGGCCGAAGTAGATTTAGGTTTCGAAGAATTAGTCGGAGTACTACTAGACCTCTAAGCCACAGATCCAATAATGCCATCAATAGGTGCTAAATCTGTGGGTTTGGAAGATGCAGGACTAGTCAAAGGTCACTGGGCTAAGAGTTCATATAATGTGCCAGATTGTGAATAAACTAAATCCAAATACTCGGCATGAGAGATAGCTTGTTCCTTAGCCTCAAAACCACCCATGGCTATGTCATTAGCAATAGGAGGGATGAATGATTTAGTGAACCATTCAGTCAAAATCTGATATGGGATATCGAATTTGATGAGATGACGCCTACGCCTCCATTCATGGATATGATCAGAGATGTGAGTAGAAGTCATATGTTGCAAAAATGTTAAGAAATGGGTTCCAGTGTCATACGGGGCATGCAATTGGAAATAAGTGAGGAAAGACATAGCCAAAGTATTGAAATCTTGAAAAGCACCACGAGGGAGATATATGTACTATTTGGCATCAATGCCCATTAGAGTGCGCTGGAAAAGACGTAATAAGCTATAATCATCCACCCAAGAGTTAGAGGAACACCAAAGATGATAAGTCATAACATGTGCTTGGGGGTCTTCTCTTGATTTACCTTCGAACTTGGGGCAATCACTAGGTATTTTGGTTGGTATCAGAGGCCAATACATGAGTGAAGTATTGGGTCATTTGTGAGCCTTGACACATTCAACAATTACAATGTTGCCAAAAATGGTAGTTGTGGGTTGTATGGAGTATAGGGTCTCTGGTATGTACCAAACTAAGTATTCCAACCTTGCTAAGCTTGGGTCTACCCCACTGTGGTGGATTTAGTACATAATGTGGTTGACCATATGGAGGTTGACTATATGGAGGATGACCATATGAAGATTAACTATATGATGGTTGACCATAAGGAGGCTGACAATAAAGAGGTTGACCATACTAAGTTTGGTGACCATATTGGATGTACGCAATTTTCAAAGCAAATTGACCATACTATTGCTGGTAAGGTCCTTTTTGAATCTGCTGTGACTGTGGCAATGATTGTTGGTGAGATCCCTATTGGGTTTGGTAGGGAATATGTTGCTACGGCTGTGAGTAAGGTCATTGCTAGGGTTGAATAGGAACTTGTTATTGTGGTTGCTGGTAAGGTCCCTGTTGGGATTGATAAGAAACCCGCAGTTGTGGTTGTGGGTAAGACACCTTCGGCTGTGGTTGCAGGTAGGAAACCTACGGCTGTGGCTGCGAATAGGACATCTACGACTGTGGCTATGGATAGGACACCTGTGGCTGTGGCTGTAGGTAGGGTCCCTGCTGCAATTGAATAAGAAATTGTGGCCGCAGAAGAGGATTACTAGTCCCATAATCATATTACATTTGAGGACCATACTACATTTGGGGACCTGTTTGTTGATAAGAATTTTGGAGCTGTTGAAAGCCTATAGGAGTATAAGGCTGTTAGTAGGAAGGTTGAGTCAAAGGGACTTGATGACCTTGTAAAGGGGTCCCTATAATGTTTCCTTATACAGATGGAATTGACGTTCCACCTGGGTGAGAAACAACAACAATGGGTTGAATTTCCCCCAGAGGAGGTGTATAACTTCCACTAGAAGCAGGAGGTGTGTAGGATAGATGAATTCCCCCCCTAGACATGGGAGCAAATGAATTTGTAGGATGTCCACTGACATTGTGAACCACAATTACCATGGCTACAGTAGGATGAGAAGAAAGATTAAGAGGAACATGTGTGTCACTTACCGACATGGTAGGTTGGGTAAGGATCTGTGTAGTTACCGACATGTTTGGGACAAATGAGTTGGTAGTAGGTGTGACACCAGAGGGCTGAATAGGATTGTGAAATAGTGAAGTTGCATCAGAATTATCTAAGAAAGCATTACCGAGAGAGTTATAACCTAGTGGAACGAAGGGTTTACTATAAGTAGGAGGTGTTCTTGGCGCCATCATCATGTAAGGAGCAGAAACATAAGGAAAGCCCTCAAGAGGAAGAAGTGACAAAGAATCAATCTCTGTACTGGGAATGTGAGTTCCAGAAGTTTCCACTGGAATACCTTGGGATGTTGACCCTACAGGTGGATTATCACCTTCTGTTTCCATGATTTGGAACAAATCTCAATTGACAACCTAAGTTGTTATGGGAGAAGGAGTCAGAGGTACGTTGGGAGTATCAAACAAACTATATGTATGTGGAGGTGATAAATACACAAAAGAATATGATTTAGAGAGTGGATTAGTAGGAAAAAGTAAGAAATCTGAAATAGGTTTAGGATTAGCCGGAGGAGAGTTATGGGAGGAGCCTACTGATTCTAGAGGTGGTCGAGAAGCAAGGGGCTATATTCTTAGGACAAGACCAAGTTCAACTCCTTGGTTTTCAAGTGATTCATGCTCAACAATATCAAAACCTACAACTCTAGGTGAATGGGGTGTATCAATATCTCCATAGATATCTGGGGTCTTGTTCGGGACTCTTGGTGGTTCTGCCACAATGTCTTTTCAGAAAATGAGCTAGAAATGTGTGTTGGTGAATGATTTGGGCTTAGATACAATTTAACAATTAACCGTTAATGTTTGAGGACAAAAGGAGGTTTTCGTTTCATGAGTAATTAATGATTCCGTGGTCGATTAATTTTACTATCAAAAAAGAAATAAATCAAAAAGGGGTAAATCTAGGCATGAGGGTTTACCAAGCAACCGTGAACTGCAATATACACCTTGGCAGAACCAATGACTTAACGTAGGGCAACCAATATCCCTGAATATTGTGTTCGATGTATCATGGTATACAAGACAACATACTCAGTCACCTATGGATGGATAATAACCTATAGGGGACTCCCAAAATATACGCGATGGTATGTGGGAGTTTAGTCCCTAGTAGTGTTGTCTAATGCGTAACTGTTTGATGAGAGCATTCCCATATACTTACCATGTGTGGAGCACCTTTGATATACACGAAAGTACTGGAGAACAATCCTATACACTTCCATACCTGGAATGAGATTTCACCCTCGGGATACAACGCCGACAAACAATGATAACTCCTATGTTTAACAACGCCAGAACACGTCTTTAGCCTAAACCTCTAAATGTTTTTCGTTATGACAAATGCTCCTTAGGTTAATTGAGGTAAATTTTAAGTTTACCTTCAATTAAGTTTCGGTGTTAAGTCTCAAAGGTCGATGTCACCTGAACACCAATTATGCAACTAGCATGAAAAAATGATTGCTTTCAATTTAATGAAAGCTATATAACATAGGGAATAGGTTCACACACTGATGCACCAATCAAGTATGCAACAAACAAATCTACCTAACTTTCACTTTCACTATTTCAATGTACCCAATAAAAGTAAAATGAAATTCAATCCAAATGCACCTACATGATTTTTTTCACTTTTCTTTTTGGATGAATGATAATGCGCTTCTTTCAGCTTTCATAATCAAGCAACATGATCTGTGCTCAACTATAATCCAAAAAATGAGTTTTCAAAGCAATTAACCTAATGCAATATGAAAAGTAACTCTTGAGATAAAAGCTAAAATAAAAGGCAAATTTTGTTTCTTTATGATTTCCAAAAGAACAAATGATGCTTAATCAACAACAATATCAGTATCCAGTTCATATACCCAAGCAGTAAACAATAAATCCAACTGAACTAAAACCCTAAGGACTCAATCAGGCTTGACTTCTACTACTTCAAGGTAATGATATGGATCTTGCAACTCAACAAGAAAATTAGTCAAAATACTAACAAATCCAAAGCACATAAAACACGAAAATACCTCAGAGGTCAAGACACACTAGACTCTTCGAATAGAAACTCTAAAATTTCTCAAGTTTTAGGGATCAATGTGACTATGATAGCCAAAACCCGTGTTGACAAAGTTTTCAACGCTATTGTTATTGAAAAAAACTGCACTGGGAGCATGACTATTCCATAATAAAACGAGTTGGACGATAAAGACTTGGAAAAATTAAAAGAATTTCACAGATAAGTCCAATATTAACACTCTAAAGGAATGACTAGTCAAAATGCAGACCCGTATAGAATGTAAATCACTAATCACTAAACGGTTGGCCAAACTAATCAAATAGAACAAACACAAAAAGGAGGTTGGAAGGGCTATAGGCCTCCCAATGGAGTCATCATTTTTGTGTGTGTAGACAATCCCTTCTCCAAACAAAATCGATCTCTCTAGTCATATGAGAGGATCTAACAACAAACTAGATAGACATGTACATGCTTTTGTAGTTTATATAAGAAATTACAAAATAAGATAGATAACCTACCATCATGACATAGGTTCTGTCTTTAACAACTAGAGCTCTTAATTGTTCTCAATTCTTGGAGTTGAGGAAATTCACTATTCTGGAGGCAATCTGAGGCTTGTATCCTAGTTCTAGTTGAACCTTGTCAATGGCTTGTTCAATGTTGTAGAATAATTCTTATTCATCTCCAATGATCTTGATTGATCCCCACATTTATGAAATGCTTGTCACTATTTGTACCTAGATAATTTTCCTTGCTTCAACCAAAGGATATGTTCCCACTAATCTATTCTTCCACCAATCCAATTATTTCTAAAATATTTCTTTTAGGTCCTGATATGTATGGATTATTGCATTTTTGTCAGCCACCTCATCTCTGAGATTATTAATCTTTGTCTTCTTTACCATGAGTATTTTCTTGAGATTTTCAGTTTCAATATCCTTTATACTCAAAGCTTACGTTTTTTTCAACCAACTTCTTATAAGGATCAACTAGTGTTGATGGTGATGAGGAAGATGAAGGGCATACATGCTCAATCTTTTCTTTTGTCAGGATTTCAATTTGTTGCACATAATTCTTAATTTTCCTATTTTTCTCAATTACCAAGGACAATAATCATTCCTTCTCTTTCTATGCAGCTTCCGATTTTGGTGTCTAGACATGTTTTATAGCTAAGATTTTTAACTTTCTTCTTAACACATGAATGCATATGTCCCTAGATTTGATTAGGGTCTGTATTGAAGAAGAATCTTTTGGGTTTCCCCCTAGTATTGTTGAAAAGAGTAACTAGGTCCGATCTTCATAATTATCATTGTTGTATCATTATGTAAAAAATCAAGAAAGAAGAAAAACAATTTTATTATTTTTATCATTATTAGTTAAGCATGTTATTCATGCTTCTAGGATTTGTTGAGTCAAAGAGTCAAAGTGCTACTTGGACATGTTGTAAAGGAAAAAAAATAGAAAAATATTTCTTTTCAAAAAATATAATTTGGGTGTCCATGGGGTCATGGATAGATGGTGATTGGGTGCTTTGTTAAGGCACTCCTTGATGTGAAGTCACCAGTTCAATTCCCCACCCCGATTAGGGTGATATATTGGACATGATGAAGATGTAGTCCTTCCAAGCTTACCAAATATTATATAATATAAATATATAATATATATAATTTGGGTAAAATCGTCTCAAGAAGCCAAGTCGACTCGTCCAATGGATGTGTCTTTTTCGCATGTTGGAAAAACTATATATTGGCATACATCCTCCTCCAAATAAAAAAGTAATTTTGGTTCCCTTTTTGTGATGATTTTTGCGGTAGAAGTGTACGAAGTTCAAAGGCTAATTTCTGTGAAGAAGAGGGAACTTCCTGGATATGAGGTGATGCAAGTATTATGTGGGAAATTATCTAAGAATA
Source organism: Pinus taeda (assembly GCA_000404065.3). NCBI lineage: Eukaryota > Viridiplantae > Streptophyta > Pinopsida > Pinales > Pinaceae > Pinus > Pinus taeda. The sequence goes on from APFE030790318.1 coordinate 15,855, forward strand.
ATGCAAGTTACTATGGATGAATCAGATGTTAACTATTGTGATTGAAAATGGCTTGACTTGGATTCTTGAAGGATTGAAATTTTTTCATGGTCCTAGGGCTTGGATATCTCACTTTGATATGATTCTATAAGAAGATAATTTTTCTAGGTTTCCCCTAGCTTGGAGCCTATGTCTCGTGTTCATTATTTTCTTGTGAACTTCATGTTTATGTTTTGATAATTGTTTGATGAAAGAAACATAATAAGGATTAATAAAAAGTATATATCCTAATTCATAAGCCTCCTGATTTCTCAACATGGAATCAGAGCTAAGGTGGTTTGAAGAAGGAGGAATGAATATCACTCTATTGGCATTTAGACCAAATATTTCTAATGGAGGTCGTCTATTCTCTGTGGCATGGTTTGTTTGTGTTCTTTGGACCTATGGAACACATTACAAGCAAAAATTGCAACGGATTATGACTCGCTATTATGACCCGATCTATATTACTACTATGACAGAGCACACATTTCCTCTATAGTTTGGATTTAATTTGGCTCAATAACAACATATTTTACCATATAGATCACATGAAACATCACATGACTCTACTATGGCCCAAATGATAGGTTTGACTTGTTGACATTATTTTTTCCTTGGTTCGTTATATTACACAGGATCACATTCCTAATGATAATGACATCGCATTTGTCATTACAACGATTCAAAATTACTCATATTTAGTGGTTCACATTACAGTGGTTTGATTGTTCACTTTTATTGGGTCATATTACATCTTTGAATTCCCGTGACTCGATTATTGAAGGTTCACTTTACTTTAGTGGTTCGTATACTCACATTCTTCAATGGAATCATTTTTCCTTATGGAAACATTGCTTCCTTTGGGATCACACTCTATATTTCTATCAAGGTGGCTCACATCTCTTAACTCAATGGTTCACTATATATACATTGAGGCTCGCTATTCCTGATTTTGCAACATCACATCTTTTTAACATGACTGATATTTGATGACACACATTACTATCTATACACTATGGCTCGTTGAAATGTTTAAGTAGCTCACTTTTGTTGTGGTTTAGATCATATATGTGATTTCTTGCACTACACAATGACCTATTATTTCTATGAATTTCTCTTGGTCTTAGAAGATCTTACTTATAACTTACATACATTATGACTCAGATTCTTATTTTATAGTTTGTAATTGTTCTTATGGGTTGAACTATCTTTGTGGTGGCTTTCTGGTGGCTCGCTCGATGGTATGGATCCTCTATATAGTGGCCTAAAATGTCTTCAATAACTCACCATACGGTATGAATCACATAAATAAACCTAGGACTTGTATCTTTGTAGCTCGTCATTGACACACAACACAATGACTCATAATGGTGGTTTGACATTGCATCATTTTGGCATTGCGTTCGTTACTGTGTGGCATCACATTGTTACATTAGAGGCATTGTAATTATATAACAAAGACATTGTTCATAGATATGTATAGTGACATTTCTTAGCATCATAGTTTGGCATATTATTTGGAATATGATGGTTTGTGAAGCATATTGACCATGAATTCTTAATTCTATATAATAAACATCACCATGTTTAGAAGAAAAATAATGATGTATATGAAGTATTATGAAGTACCTTTATGAGGAGAAATCATATGCACAAAGAACTTACTCTAGCAATGAGGCCAACCTAAGAGGAATAATGTTTAGGTTTAGATCATAGTCGCAAGCACAAAAAATTGAGTCACCTTGGCTGAAGAATGGACCAGAAATATGAATGCCAAGATCTTGGAAAACTATGACAAAGGACTTCGGAAAAATATCTTTGTATATCACAAAATAGCTTGAAGGATGATGAAATGAGGCACCTGTTTTGAAAAATATGCATTTGTTGAAGGATAATTGGACCTGACAAAGAAGAGATAAGGTAAAAGTTGCAAACATATCCACAACTATTCTGTGTATTTCATGTGTCAAGAATAAAGGGTCTAGAGTTTGATGAAGACTAGGTCATATAATCATGCATAAGAATATCATTAGGGTTTTGCAAAATGCTAGTATAATTTTGCAATGATTAGATGACTAGTATTGATGACTATGAAGTTTCTAGGGTTTACATTGAACTTGCAATTCCTTTCGTGACATATTTTGAAGACCTTAAAATTTTATGGTTTTGCAATAAACTCTCTTGTGTAGTTGTAGGACTTTATAGGTTGTAAATGACAGGTCTTTGCATATAGGGTTTGCAAACCCTAGCAAAGTATTGAATAAAATGACAAACCCTAGAAATAGAAACCCTAACTGATTGTTTCCGTTGTGAAAGGAAAAAGAACTTAGTTGTTAGGAATGGAAAGAATTATATCATGATGATGTGAAGACAAGGTTTGATGCAAAAGGGTCTAAGATTAAGAGGAAGTCAACCTTCCTCCAAAGATAAGTATTTAATGTAATAGTGATTATTACTAATGCCACTGTCTTTATATTTTGTCTGCTTGTTCTTTCATAAGTTATAAACAAGATTACAGGTCAAGGCGAGTTCTATCTAAATCTTGATTAAGCAGATGAAAGACTTGAAGGCACATGGCATAGCATGAATATTGCGAAGGAGGAGTAGTTTAATGCATGCATAAAATACGACTATTAGATGGAATTTTTTTACTAGCCTCAGATGGAGAGAGGGAGTTGTAAAGATCCCGATGATTACGATATTGAAGCTTGTTGATTGGTTCATTCTAGATTGATGATCAAAATCTAAATAGCATGAATTAGAACTTTGTTGCAATATGAAATAGACAATACAAAGGAATATTGACCTCAAAGGGAGCAAGCAGCAAAATTTGACATCTTGATGAGAAAGGCCATCATGATTTGGTAACTCTGATATTTTTATTTGAAACATGACTGGGCTACCTGAAAGAACAAATTGTAGAAGTATGGGCTAGATAAATAACAACTTAATATACAACTATTTGATCCAACTCAATTCAAAGAACACATGGGTTGGACAACATTGGTATTAACATAAATATGTACACTACAAAGGCAGAAAATGTAGCAGACATGAGATAGCTGGTTGGTCATGATAGATTCGATGTTGATCTAGAAGAAGTTCAATTTCCTTGTCGGATAGAAAGAGATACAATGAAGTTATACATTGAACAAAATACCGTTGATGATGAAGATACTATAAAATATGGTCAATGTAAAGTGATGAATAAAATTTCATGGTGAGAACCCTATCACAAAGATATATATTACGAAGAAGTTTGGTTCCACAACATCTAGGAAGGTCGAAGCTAAGGAATGATAATGAAAAAAATAAGGATCCTTGTAACTACTACTCAAATATCTGCATGATAGAACACATAGCTAACTAACGAGACAAAATAAAGAATATGATTAAGATCCCCTAGTTGAGAGGGAGCAAATATCTACTCCCTATTTGAAAGTGAATGATGAGGGACACCATATTCTCCATGTGTCATAAAAAATAAGTCTTAGTGAAGGCATTGGTAGGGAGAATGGAGGATTATATAAGCATCTAGGGACTGATACTCCTCAAGGATTTGGAATCTAAGATAGAACGTAGTCCCGTGGGCCGAGACTCTTTGAGGATCACACTAGGTATCCAAGATAAAAATAGTCCTAAAAGGATATACCTAGTGAACATTCAGATAGAGTATATGCCTTAAGAGGCTATGGTGGTGTCCATTTGTATGCCTCCCAGCATTGTGCTCTAATCTAATGGAGAGATATAGCTTGTTAGTCAAGGCCTTGCTATATTGCTAGGTTGACAATGTTGGTCATGATGTCGATGCTTAAGATGGCTTATCAATCCAACTCTTCTTATGAGAATATTTCAATATGAGAGTATCCTTGTACCTTGTTGTGTAATTATGAATACCTCCCTAGTTAAGGGGGAATGTTGAAAAGTGTAAATAGGTTCGGTCTTCATAATTATCATTTTACTTGTATCATTATGTATTTTATGTAAAAAAGAGAGAAAGAAGAAAAACAATTTTATTAATTTTATTATTATTAGTTAGGAATGTTCTTCATGCTTCTAAGATTTTTTGAGTCAAAGAGTTAAAGTCCTATTTGGAATTCTTGTAAAGTAAAAAAAAGAAATATATATTTTTTGAAAAATATAATTTGGGGGAAATCTCCTTAAGAAGCCAAGTTGGCCCTCCAAATTGACAAGTTTTCTCACCCAACGAATGTGTATTTTTCACATGTTAGAACAACTATATATTGGAATACATCCTCCTCCAATTAAAAAATAAAATTCGGTGCTCTTTCTATGATGCGTTTTGCAGTAGAAGTGTGCAAAGTTCAGAGAGTTATTTCTATGAATATGTGCGAGCTTCCTAGATATGAGATGATACAAGTTTTTTGTGATGGCGCAAGTATTTTATGGGAAATTATCTGAGAATAATGAAAACTATTATGGATGAATCTTATGTTATCTCCTCTGATTGAAAAGGGCTTGACTTGGATTCTTGAAGGACTAAAATTTTGTCATGGTCTCGGGTCATGGATATCTCACTTTGATCTGATTCTATATGAAGATAATTTTTCTGGGTTTTCCCTTTGGTGGGGTTTTTCCCTGGCTTGGATCCTATATCTTGTGTTCATCACTTTCTTGTGATCTTCATGTTTATGTTTTGATAATTGTTTGATGAAATAAACATAATAAGGATTAATAAAAATCCAACAAACTTCATAAGCAGTTATCAAAAGACGAGAAATCTACCCTAATTCATAAGCCTCCTGATTTCTCAACAAGTCTAATAATACATTGCTCCATATAATCAATTTTCATATACTTGGTTATGGTAGTGATTTTTTATTTCTTCAATTGCTTGGTGACCTTTGTTAGCATAGTTTCTAATTTTGAAGCATTTACAACAATATTTGTCAAACTCTTGAAGAACATCTATCTAGTCTATCTATGCAAGTTCATCTGATCCACTAATTGTATCTTCTTCAAATCTATGGAAAACTTGGTTGCTTATAATATTCTACATATCTTGTGCAAATAGTAACCTTGTATGAGAAGATCTTGAACCTTGCTTCCATAATTTGAATAAGCATCTTGTTTCATTTTCAAATTCTTGTTCTTGATTTTCATGAACTATGAATAGATGTCATCCTATTTCTCTGTTACTAAAGGTGAGGTGCTTGGATATGAATTCCCTTGAACCAAAGAGGTTATTGGCAAGGGTTCCTAGTTAAACGCATGCTTGCTTGATGTAGTGTCTTCTATACTTTGAGCTAATGCAATGCCCTCTTCTTCTTCAATTTTAGTTTTTTTTTTGTATTCTTTTCTCTTCATCCTCTATCTATGAAACTGAGAATAACTATTGTGCATATGCAAATCCTGTTTTGAGATCTTTCTCCTTTGGCTAAGGGGTATTTAAAATAATTGGTTGTGAAGTCTAACCAACTTCTTAACTAATCTAAGTAACCTATACTAGATTTTGTTCCTAGACATATCTATTTGGAAATTGTTCTATGTCTAGATTGGGCACAAGTTTATAAGGGGAAGATCCTCGTTTCACTCTTCTTTTTGATATAATATTATGGGGATCATATTGCCACACTCCTCCCTAAGGGAATATAATTTGTTTTAACATTTCCTGAACTTCCTATAGTGTTTCTTGGGTATTGATTAAGAAATCTCACACTTCTTTCTTCAATTTGAACATTCTTGGACATTTCTTTGACATACAATGGATCTGATCAAAGTTTAGGCTTTGTTTGATAAGCTCAAGTGTAAATATTGTCATGGGAAAAAATACTAGAAGCCTATAAGGAGGAAATTTACAACCATATATCTTAATATCCGTGAAATATTTAAATAGATACCACTTTCCCACTCTATTATTTGCACTTAGTTGCAAAATATTTTTAATTTCTATAAATACTCTAGGAGGGATCCCATCAATAGTAAATGATATGCAATTGATAAAAACTAATTGACAAGCTCAGCAAAACCCAAAATTTGGGGATGATTTCTGACCACTAGAGTCTAATGAATCACATAGATAACATTTCCATTATGATGTTTTATAATGAATATGTAGATTCGAAAAAAATTCAATCTAAAAATAAAGAAAAAGATATACAAGGACATTAATGACATTGGCTAAATATTGACTAAAATGGAATTTGACAAATGAATTTTTTCGCAGGTGAAATGATATGGTGTCATCTATAGATTGGTCATCATTGTATCCAAGAAAATAATAGACCATGAATATGATCTTTCTAGACATTTCATGGAATACGTTTGAAGGGTATGAAGGGACATTTTTTGGTAACCGACAATTCAAAGGCAAGAAAGACTCAAGAACAACCACCTTTTCCTCAAAAGTTAACTCATTGCAGCTTCAACTCAGGAAATATTCGTTGAAGTGTGTGTTTGACTACAAATTAATATCTTCAATAGTTTTTAAATGGATAATGGGTGAATATGGGATAATATAACTCCATTCTTGGGTACAATAGATTTCTTGCTAGGTAGATATTATTCAACACACTAAGAAATGAATTCAACGTAAGGGTAGGTTCAGGGAATATTAAATTGACCTAAATAGGACTCCCAAGCTAAGGATATGTTCTGCTAGACTTGGAAACATTGAAAATCCCACGCCTTGAGCTCATAAAATACAAATTCACATCTAGTTTCATGGGTATATGATTCCCAGTATGTTAATGGAAGGTATTCAAAATTTACATGTTTGGAAGAGTTTGAGGACTAGGATTTTGTTACATTGATCTTCATGTTTATTCAAAAAAATGGAGGAAAATATTTAAACTTTACCCTTGGTCTACAATTTCAGTTGTGTAAAATGTTGAATAGTTATGAAGACGAATTACACAATTTACTTGAGTATAATGAGAAAAGGAAGGTTCTTTTCCCCTTTAATATTTATTTTATTTGTTTTGAGACACACAACATGATCATATTAGACAAACACCTTTTACTCTCAAAATTATGACCTAATTCCCACTTATTTATTATTGTTGACGTTGTTATTATGCTTATGGCATGAGGACTAACAACCTTATCCAACCTAGATACCACCCAGATCATTTAAAAAATTGTACCTATTTTCCACTTCATTTCTACAACTGTTTAATGTGACGCTTTGTTGTGTGGTAAGGGTCTCACAACTTATGTCAATGGATGGTATTTTTTTTTTTTTTTGGTGGGTGGGGGGGGGGATAGTTATCTGAATGACACATGTCCCATTGGTACATTACTTGGGCATGATTTCAGATCTTCCCTCCCCCCTTTCATTAATCGTTGAGTGTTTAGGGTACTTGACATGATCTAGTAACCATTATCGAAAATGACCTCTACGATGCCCTCTAGAACTTGCAAGAGGGTTAACAATGGGTAGAAAGGGCATAAAATAGTCTAACTTCGCAACAATCGATTTTTTTGAGTATGGAAAATATTTTAGGTTTCTACTTAATACAATTTGAACTTTAAAAAGATACTGTAACTTCCCCTCCCATGTTTAACCACTTTGACAAGCTCTCCAGGGTAAACATGAGATGAGTGTCACTATGATATGACCCCACATCCAAGTCTTAGTTATGGAAGTGGGGCCTATAAAGTGAAATTAAAATGACATCCCTCAAAGACTACAATTCACTCAGGATCCTACCAACCACCCGAGGTGATCAATCCCTGAGATGAAACTCTTTTTCACTAGGTTTACCCCCCAACCACACCCATAACACTTCATGCATGTGGTTGGGAGGCTATAACTACACCCACAAGCTTGCCTCCATGCGATTATGGTCCAAAATCCCATGTTTGGTGCATGTGGTCGCGACATTTATGCCACTTTTTAAAGCTAGCCTCTATACCACTACCTAAAATTACATATAACTTTCTAGAATCATGACAATGATGATAACAATGCTAAACAATAAAACATATAGTAAACTTGGAAGCTACTGGTCATGAATGCATATCTAATCATAAACTTCTGAACTTCATCTAAAAATCACCAAGAAGGCTCAATTCCCTCTCAAGCTATTTGCAACAACACTTGATAGCCCATGCATTCATCAACCATCTAGTAACTTCTAAAATCACGAACAAACTCCATAGTTAGAGAACATCATAAAACCATGCAAGTAATCATCAAATAATAATAATACAGACCAACCAATCACATGATCAACATCTTGGACATATCCCTTAAGCAATGAAACATATAAAACATCCTGGACTTTCACTGTTGGCGGCAGTACTAGTTGGTAGGTCACTGGTCCAATCCTCTCCAGGATCTCAAAAGGCCCACAATACTGAGGTGTCAACTTGGCACATGACCCAATCCACAAGGAGCTCCTCTTGGGATTGATGTGAAAATACACAGGCTCCTCAACTTGAAAATCCTTGAATTCTCTATGTTAATCTACATAACTCTTATTCTTGTCCTGTGCTGCCTTTAAATTCCTTTTAATAACCTACATTTACTACTCCATCTCGACCAACATATCCAATACAATCAATACTCTATTCACTGGATCACTCCACCTGATAGGAGTATTAGAACTCCACCCGTAAAGAGCCTCAAATGGACTCATCCTCAATGATTCTTGATACCTATTGTTATATGCAAACTCCACCAATTAAAGATAATCCTCCCACTTCTTTTGTTGATGCATGACATACATCGTCAACATATCCTTAAGAATATTGTTAACCCTGTCTGTTTTTTCATCTGTCTATAGATGGTAAGCTATGTTGAAAGCTAACTTGATCCCCAAGCCTACAAACAACTCCTTCCAAAACCGGGAATTGAACTTGGCATCTCTATCTAGTATGATCTTCTTGGGAACACCATGCAACCTCACTATCTCTCTAATGAAGATATGAGCTAACTCACTAGTTGAATTAGTAGACTTCATTGCAATGAAGTGAGCTGCTTTGCTCAACCTGTTAATCGCAACCATGATAGAATCATGCTTCTTCAATGTCCTTGGGAATATTGTAATGAATTCCATGGAAATGACCTCTCATTTCCATTCTAGAATTAGAATGGGCTGCAACAAACCAATTGGATGCTTACACTCTGCTTTCACCCACAAACAATCCAAACATCTTGAACTAAATTCAACCACCTCTTTCTTCAAGTTCGGCCAATGATAGAACTTCTTGATTGCTGTCAAAGTCTTCTGATATCCTAGGTGACCTGAATATGGCTTGACATGAAATTATCTTCAGATAAGCTTCTTGAACTCGCTGTTATCTAGCATATAAATCCTGTTCTTGAATCTCACCAAGTCATCTGCTACATGGTGATACTCCTCATCCCTATCACCTTCACCTTGTTGCCGCAATCTCTACTTCAGTTGTTGATACTTCTCATCATGCTTCCCTACACACAATATCCACTCCTATAAATATGTACCATAAGATCTTGCAACTAAAATATGATTCACTTACACCCTCCTACTGAGAGCATCTGCAACCTTGTTCTCCTTGACCTTCATGTACCTAATCTTAAAGTCAAACTCACTTAGGGTAGCCAACATATAGCTTTCCTAGAATTTAGATTGGGTTGATCAAACAATTACCTCAACCCACTATGATCACTCATCAAAACAAACCTCCTGCTAAAGAGATAATGTCTCCACATCTTCAATGCATGATTGATAGCTTCCAACTCAAGATTGTGATTCACATAGTTCTGCTCATGCTCATTCAACTTCCTTGACTCATAGTATACCACCTGCCATTCCTGCATTAGGAATCCACCAAGTCCTTCCTTGCAAGCATCTGTACATAACACAAAGTCCTTATCAAGATTTGCAATCTTCAAGTCTGGTGCATTTGTAAGAAACTGCTACAACTACTCAAAACTAGCTGCACATTCCTCAATCAATTCAAACTTCTTCCCCTTCATCTACAAATATGTAATATGATAGTCAATCCTTGAGAAGTACCTGATGAACCTACTGTAATAACCTGTTAGTCCCATGAATGATTTGACCTTATCCACATTCCTAGGAGTTGGACACTCCATGATAACTAGCTTTAATATTTTCCAGGTCCACTACTATCCCCTCCTTAGAAAAACATGTCCCAAGTAGTGAATCAAAGACTAAAAAAACCAACACTTGCTGAGCATGGCATACAACTGATGCTTTCTCAATAATATGAACACTATTGCCAGGTGATCTACATGCTCTTTGTCATTCTGGGAGTATATCAATATATCATCAATAAACACTATCACAAACTTGTCCAGGTAAGGAATCAACACAATGTTCATCAAACACATGAAGGTGGCTGGGGCGTTGGTAAGATCAAAAGGAACTACCACAAACTCATAATGTCGATACATCGTGCGGAATGCAGTCTTGTAGATGCCTTCTTCTTTGATGTGCACCTGATGATATCCTGATCTCAAATCAATCTTTGAAAACACCGCAACTCCCTTTAATTGATCAACCAAATTATCAATCCACGACAATGGATACCTGTTATTGAGAGTTACCTTATTCAAATGTCGGTAATAAATGACAACCTTAGAGTACCATCCTTCTTATTTTCAAACAATATTGGTGTACCCCAAGGTGACACTCTTGGACTTATGTATCCTTTATCAAACATCTCCTTAAGCTGCAACTTCAATTCCACCAACTCCGGAGTACTCATGCTGTACGGTGCCTTATATGTTGGTGTTGCTCTTGACACCAACTCAATAGAAAAGTCCACCTCTCTATCAGGAGGAAACTCTAGAATCTCTGTTGGAAACACATCCTAAAACTGTTGCAAGACATGATACTTCCTTATGACTTCATCATACTCATCTTCCTTCCCTTTGTCACTGGAAATATGAATTGGAAATAATACACATCCCTTCCTGCAATTGCACTTTTCCTACATAACTGTAACTTTTCTCACTAATATAGGGTTCTTCTTTCCCTGAAAAACTCTTCTTTTCCCATCATCTCCAAGCACTCAATGGCCTTTTCATAATAGTATACCTTGGTCTTGTGCATGAATAACCAGTCAATGCCCAAAAGCATACTATATGAACCAAAAGGAAGAATAGTTAGAGGTGCTATTGTAGGCATACCATTCAACTCAAATGCACAAGATCTCACCCAATAATGAACTCTTCTCTCGGTCCCCGTAGCCAACTGCACCAACCAAGATTCTGCATGGACTTCTCTATTCAAGAAACACTTATCCACCAGTATAGGACTGATATAACTATAATTAGATCTAGGGTCAATCAAAATGGATACAAATTGATCATGAATCTTACCTTCCATCTCAATGATGGATGCTTGATGTTCTACTTTCCTGTTATCCACTGCTGCATAAATTCGAGGAATACTTTGACCAACATATCCTACTATTTGTGCCTCCAGATCACTATAAATATGAGTCCTGCTGCCCTGGTGTGATGGGCACTCACTCCTGTGATGCTCTCCACCACAAGTCCAACACCTTAAAGGGTTTTTTCCACCACCCTTATTCTGCTCCTCAGGCTAATATCCATGTCCCCTCTCAACTGTAGTGAACTTCTTATGAGTTGCCATATTTTCCTTGTCACCTGCATTTTGAGGTCTTCCTCACTTCTTAGGCCATTTTCCTTTAGTCTTATAATTACCTTTACAATCCTGCTTAGGCTCAAACTTGCACTTAGACTACTCATAACAATGCTTCAACTTCTCGATGAATTCCTCCAATGACGAAGGTTCATCATACTCAATACGATCTTTAAATGCTAAAGGCAATCCATAGATGAACCTTTGGACCTTTTTCTTCTCATCCTCAAGGTAGGGCACATACCTAAAAAACTCTAGAAACTTGGCCATGCACTCTTCATCCGTCATGGAACCCATCCTGAGCTGATAGAATTCCTTTGCCTTTTCGTCATAATATCTCTCAGACAAGTACTTCTTCTTGAAGACTTGTTTAAACTCATGCAAACTTGACTCATCTACCCTGATGCTTGTGACACACTTCACATCTTCCCACTAGATATCTGTTTTTCCTTTAAGATTGAAGGTATCTATCTTGGCTTTCATAGTCTTCGAATAATCATGCAACTTGAAGAACTTCTTCATTCCAAGCAACCATGCTTCTACATATTCTGATTTCTTCACTTCCCCATCAAAATTAGGCGGCTTGGCTTTCTTGAAATCTTCTGGAAAGCACCCTCTCTCACTCCTCTTATAAGGATGCTAGCGGTAATGATGATGATTTCTCTCAAAACTAGATTTGGAATAAAATCTATGAGTGTTAGCTCACCTGTCAGGTGTATCCAAAGATTTTCCACCTCTGACATTGTCATCCCTGTCCAACCTGTGTCCTCCATGAGACCTACTACCATATGCCCCATTTGTCTTTTCTTCCTATCCTTGACTAATCCCCAGCTGTCCGTGCTTCTACAAATATGAAAGGATCTGAAGGATGACTACATTAACTTTTTCTTGCTTTTCTTGAGCTCTAGCAAGCCTTTCCTATGCCTCAATCAACCTATTTTTATCCGCCTTTCACTTCTGATCTCTGCCCTCAAACTCAATGTATCTTCTAATTCACGAGAGTACTCTTATTCTTGTTTCCTAACTAACCTTTCCCATTCCATAGAATTCATATAACGCATGTAAGGGGATTCATGTGAACTATAGTCCACCATTCTTCTCTTCACCTATGATCTTCTATCTCCTACAAACATGTCATGTTAGATAAACCAAATAGAGACATAATCAAAATAATACCTCAGTGTATTTCAGGGGAGGCTATATCGTCTACACAATCAATCCAGATTATCATGATATAGATACATAATGGCATCAACATAACAATCATCATGCATGATAACACACAACTACAATAATGACCACATGCATAATAATCATAACCATCACAATGCATGCATAGTAGACACATATACAATTTACATGCATGCATAAGAGTCAAATTTACCCCAAGGTCTAGTGTTGCAACCTTGTTATGATACCGATTTGTAACTTTCCCTCCCAAATTTACCCACTTTGACAAGCTCTCCAAGGTAAACATGGGCTGGGTGTCACTATGATATGACCTGACCTCCAATTTCCAGTTATGGAAGTGGGACCTACAAACTAGAAGTAAACTAACATTTCTCAGAGACTACAAATCACTTAGGAGCCTACCAACCACCCTAGGTGATCAATCCCTGAGTTGGAACTATTTTTCACTAGGTTTACTCCCTAGCTTCACCCATAACACTTCATGCATGTAGTTAGGAGGCTATAACCACACCTAAAAGCCTGTCTCCAAGTGGTTATGACCCAAAATCCCATGTTCTATGCATGAAATCACAATATCTATGCCACTTTTTCAGGCTAGCCTCCAGACCATTGCCCAAAACTGCCTATAACTTTCCTGAATCATGACAACGATGATAACAATGCTAAACAATCAAATCTTGAGCAATATATTGACCTATACATGCCCAATACAAGATATTCATTTAGTCAAAAAGATAGTAAACATGGAAGTTACAGGTCATGAATGCATATCTGATCATAAAATTCTGAACTTCATCTAAAAATCACCAAGAAGGATCAATTCCGTCTCAAGCTAGCTACAACAACACTTGTTAGCCCATGCATTCATCAACCATCTAATCACTTATCAAATCATGAACAAGATCCATAGCTAGAGCACATCATAAAACTCTGCAAATAATCAACATATAATAAAAATAGAAACTATGACAAATCAACCATAAGATAATCATAATAACATGTACAAGTGCTCATAGATCACAATAGGAAAATATCTCATATTAACATATGAAAATGCCAACCAAGTTAGGGACTTCCATGTGCCACCCAACCATAGACTGGGTTGAACCAAATCTCTCTATCAACCAATCACCATCATGGCATATTTCTAGCATGAATGTGGGATCACAAGGGTTATACCTAAGAATAACCAACCAAGGCTTCTATAGGAAAAACCACCTCAACCCTCAACCCTCAACCCTCAACCACAATGATCTCACCTATATGGTCCATAAATCACTAACATCAACCAGATAGGTCTCTTCCCAAGATTTCGAGGGCTCTAGGGATTCCATCTCAAACCACAGTCTCCCGGGAACCAAGCTGTTACAGGTTTCCAGAGAAATACCATCTCAAGCCACAGCCTCCAGGGGCCCAATCTATTCTAGAGCTCCAGAGATCCTATCCCAACCCACAATCTTAAGGAACTTGATAACCAATAAGGAAATCCAATACACCATGGCTATTTAGGAAATTGAAAGGCAAGGCTTAATTCATTGTGAATCTAGGAAAATCGCCATGCCAATGGCAACACATAACCAAGGAATCACATGCATATACCATTCATGCAAAAAACCAACAAAGAGATCACACATGAAATGTGTTACCTGCAAAGTAATCTTGTTGTAGTTGCTAATCCAACTGTCTCCTTGTGCTCCCTTGATTTCCTTTGTTGCTGTCCCCAAATCCAAGTGAATGCTAGAATGCTCCAATAATGCTCTTAGTGTGCAAGAGTGTATGAGAGAATGAATAAGAGATCAACTCAAAATTGTAAAAAAATCCAACAACTGATTCTCTAATGCCTTTTTATCATTGATGTCTCCTTTTTATTCATTTTCTTCCATTTTCCCTCTAATTTCCCTTGCAAGCAAATTTGTGTATGTTCACCTTCCTTTTCTCCTATTTTCCTTTATTTTAATAATAAAATGCCATTTATTGCCTCTTTTCCTTTTCAAATGCCTTTTCCAATTTCCATAGTTGTAAATAAACCATAGGTGATGCCCATTATAATGTTTTCCCACCATTCATCTTGGAATATGTGTCCCATGACCTTGTTCTTATTTTATTTACATGGAAAATCAACCTAGGGTTGTTATAGTTACAACATAAGCTAGGGATCAATTTGTCTAGTACAATCCTTAGGATCCCATGAAATAAAGATCACTTCTAGAAATTATATCTCAATTTGATTTATCCTTGAAATAAAAGGTAAAGATCCCCTTCCATAGAATGAAGAAAATACTCTTCCTTTTATCAAAGGCATCCATTTCTTGTCCAATCAAATATTTAGAGATTTAGGGGAAGACCATATCCCTATGAATTGGCCCACTTGAATTCAATTTGCTAGCCTAAGAACCATTGTGCGTGATTTGGAATAATTCACCACCACTATTGGTATTTCTTGAAATTTCTTCACAATTTTTTTAGGTTGCAACCTCGAGATTCTAGGCCTTATCAAGATGAGAGCGTTAAAAGCATCAATATCAAGGCCAAAAGGGGGAAGTGGGGTATTATATCCCCAAGATCCAGATGCCACCAATGATTATAGATGGTTAATGAGGTTTTTGGGCCTAATAAAAATTATTATTCAAATTGCTAACTAATCTCCAAGTTTGTACGTGATAATCTCAAATAAATTATACAAATTTACTATGGTACTTGTCCAATAGTATATTTAATATCTAACTCAAGTATATTGGCCTCCACACCATTATATCTAGTTTCAAAATCATTTAATCCCCAATCACAAAATCGTAGTGGTTGATTCTTTCAATAATACTATCTATAAATGGTGTTTGCATGTTAATACTCTATTTTGGAAGCAGTAATCCTATCATCCCCAATCGTAAAAGAAGCGTGATTGATTCTTTTAGCAATACTATCTATAAATGGTTTTGGCATGTTAACACTCTATTTCAGAAGCAATAATTCCATCATCCCTAATCTTCTCATCAAATAATTAATTGAGAAAGGAGAATTATAAAAAATCACAGTTTATCTTATGAAAAGGCAATTAATTTGTGCCTAACACTTCACCTTGAAGGAACACCCTCGATAAATTGTATCAACTACCGATTATTTTAAAAACAAAATTGATCATTAAATAGCCAATGATCAACATTTATATGCAATTATGTTCAAAGAATGGTTAGATTTTGCAATAAATAATGTGTACACATTAAAAACTAATCAAAATATGGTTTGCAACTTCTTAATGCTTTTTTAGCATCTCTACTTCTAGGAAATGAACCTTCTCTAGAGTCTTGCCAATGCTATTACCTTAAAGACCCAAAATCTTTTTGAATGCAAAAGTATTGGATGGAAGCCTTAAGTATAAGGTATTGTTTAAGTAAACATCGTTTACCTTATTTATGAATGTCTGAATGTATTTCTTTGATACCAACGTCACTACATTAGATTATGGGATAATTCAAAGGAAATAATGAATAAAAATACTAAATCAATAGAAGGGGAAAGCATAACATTATGATATAAAATGTTGAAGAATTATGATATATATTGTTGATAGCGTTGGAAATCTGTCACCCAAAGGGGTCTCCCCGATATGAAGTCCCAATTAGACCTCACACTGTTTGGAGTAGCAACCCCATCCAGAGTATCGGGCCAACCACCATAATTCTAAGGTTTGCCTTAGCTACAATGAATAACATAAAAGAGTATGCACATAACCTTTGAATTCAACAAATAATTTGACATTGTGAAACACCAATTGCGATGTGTAAAAGGAGGCTTTCTTTCACGTGAGGTAGTAAGAGTGAACCTCTAGAAGGAAAGTAATAATACTATTCTAAGAGAGGTACATGAGATCAAGGAAAAATTTGTTAGTTATCTATAAAAATAGTTCACATAGACACAACGAACATTAAAGAAAATACAACACACATTCAACAAGATAAGTACCAAACCCAATAAAGTAGTTTAATTTTCTTAGTACATATGAACAAAACATATACTGCAAACATCTAAAGAATAGTCTTACAATATTCACAATACAAGCATGAAAATGTGTTGCCTCAGCAAGCTTATGATTATTAGGTGAAAGATCCAAGTACACAGTGACAATGGCGAGACACTAGCTCCAATATGGAACATCAAGCCACTTCTTTCTTCTCCAAAGAGTGATCTTATCTCTTGTGCCAAGTTAGAGAAGCCAAGGCTAGCTCTCCAAAGTCTATGACTCCAAAATCCCTTTGCTTGAGTTATGAGGTTTCTTTTATAACAAGAAGAATGACCTTTCATCTCCCCTTATGAATCTTGAGCTCCCTCATGACTCTTGGACTCGTAAATGACCTTTGAACTTCTATATGACTCTTCAGTTCACATGTAACTTTTCATGTTCCACATGTGACTCTTGGACTTCCACACATTTATATTTTGTCATTTACTTTTGATAATGCATTATTAAAACCACAGATGATGTAGCAAGACACGTTGACACATGGAATTGTGATGAAACTTGAACAAGACATGAATTGGCACTGATGACATGGAAATTCATGGTGATGTGGTATTGCTAAGCTACTCTTCTTACTGCTTTATTTGTATCTTCATGATAGATGATGCATGCTCTTCCTCTTTCTCCTCCAAAAGGCTTGAAGATCTGGAGTCTTTTATGTGATTTGGATCTTATGAAGTCTATTGTGATCTAGTGTCCCTTCATATTCATGTTCAGTGACCATCTTGTCTTCACAGATTCCCAAGTGTCTTCTAGCATAGTCTCCTTCTCCTCCTCTCTGAGCAATCATCTTGTCATGTCAAGATATAATACCTAAAAATGAAATCCACTCATGACAAGATGACACTAGTCTGAAAATATCCTAGTCTAACTCTCTTCATGAAATCCATCAATTTACTTAGAATTGAGTACTGAACAGGGAGGAAGGATTAGGGATTACGCAGTGCGTAGTTTTAGAGGACAGGGATGAGGGAGTGATAACTGCAACTGCACAATGCATAAAAAATAGAGGTCTGAGAAGAAAGAATTCATATTTCAGGATCACAGTGAGGTAGGATTTTGTGCTGTAACTATGCAATGCATAGTTCAGGAGAGATAGAGAGAGAGAGAGAGAGAGAGAGAGAGAGAGAGAGAGAGAGAGAGAGAGCGCTAGTGGATTTCATTGTTCAAGAAGATAGGGAGACAAAATGCTGCTTGAAACTATGCAATGCGCATAAAGAGTTTGAATGGGAGGCAAGATTGTGCAGTTTTGATGGGCAAGAGGTAGCAGTTGAGCACTATGACTACGCAATGCATATTCCTTGGAGGCAGTGACTACACATTGTGCAGTTCCAAGAGGTAGGACATGCCGACTGAGGCCTGAGACTGCGCAATGTGCAGTCTAGGGAGATAGGTCGAAATGAGGTTGACCAAAGAAGGATTTTGCAGAAAATGACTAAGTGTTGGATCTAAGGGGCTAGGAGACGGAGCTATAAGATGACTTGAACATGATCACACACTTATAGACAATCAACCACTTGAGAATAAGAAGTCACCACTAAAAATCAACACGTCCTCAACAAAACGAAAATAGAACACCACTTACCTCCAAGTGCAACACTTAAGATACACTTTGTGACACAAGCGACGACACTAACAAAGTAATGCACAAAACTTGGGGAATTAGTATAATGCATGTCTCTATGATAAATAGAACATAATAGTGTAGAAGAATGCATCAAATCCACCCTTCAAGAATGTATAAATGAATTGCTTTTATTAGGTGCGACACTTCGCTTATCAAAAGACGACTCTTTGTGACAATAAGCAAAAGTGAAAACGACACTTACAAAAGCTAAAGAAAGTGTAAATGTCACATGCCAGAGCACAGGTAACATGAAAATGAAACTTTTTAAAGTGAAATCAAGTAAAAATGACAACACAAAAGTGGAAGTGACACTTGCGAAAACAAAGGTACGCAAAAGCGACAGTTGAGAAAACTCACTAGAATAATATTAGAATTGCAACCGAAGTGAGGAATATTCTCAATAGAGAGTGCACACTGGTTGTTGACATGGGTTTCACAGTACACTGTGCTTATGGATTGTGCAGTCACTGTTAATAGTGATTGCGCAAGCCTTACCTTCAGGAGTGTGTAATACCTATCTAACATTGCATAGAAATATGGTTGTTTGTGAATTCATCGAAGACAGGGTATGTGTGAGCAAGTGAATTTGACAGTTAGAAGAATACTTAACACTTCGCAAAACATTAAATGACCACGAAGTGACCATGGAACGAAATATCACAAGATACTCAGTAGGCTCCAAAATTCAAGTGTAGGAAAATTTTTGGAGGGTGTTTGTCATAGTGACAACATGTACTAAGAAAGAACCATTGCTAGAATTCATAACATAGAATGTTGTTGGATGAGGATATATAGAACATAATTTTAAACTTCAAGTCTTAGGAAAGAATAAAGTGCACACTATCAAGTAAACATGAATAAATTATTAGTGTTTCCATCTCTAAGGATGGAGATTTTATTCCTTCGACGGGATGTAAGGCCAAGTTGGGCCAAGTTTGCAACAAAAAACATGATAAGATAGTTGTTGGATATGTATGTATAACGTTTTTTTATGAACACGTAAAATAGACATTGGTTCAATTCATCCTAGATATCCATCTACAAATAATATTTCTCGTCCATGTTTAAACTACCCGCAACACATATTCCCACTTCATTCCCCATGTCACCATCATGAACATCTAGGTTACCTTAATTGATTCTTATTTCCATAAGGATTTATGTATTTAAGTATATCAATAGATGTAACTATCTGTTAGGCATTTTACTATAAGATGTGAATAACAAGCTCAATTTTCTCAATTCCACCATCACTTTGTTATCAGGGCATCCAAGGATGCAGTTGAGCTTAGAATTTACCATAAGCTAGTCCATGCCCATGCTTTCAACAACTAGTCTCCAACAGGGACTTATATATATACCAATGAAATAGTTTAAACCATCGATGTGGAATAAGATTCTTTATGGGGACAACCAACTATTGGCATTGTCTTCTAGATCCACCTACTATAACAAACGTCCACAAGTACCCATGCAAGGCTTCTTCCTAAATTTGTTTTTGGATCCATTTCAAGTTTGAATCCTTGAGATTAAGACATCAAAGGCCAAAAAAACCATAAAGATTTACTTTGATAAAAAACACAACATAATTATGAACTCAAAAACACTGTGCTAAAATGACTAATAAAGGAGGATGAGATGAGGTAGTGTTTCAAAAGCCTTAGAGATGAGGTAGTGTTTCAAAAGCCTTATGCTCTTATGCTAGTGATATCATATTAATAATCAATATTCCATGTATTTGTGAATTTTTAGTTCCTTGAGTTTTACCAAACAATCTAATTTTAGTTGCCTCCATGATTGCTTCTTGGTGATATGACAAATGTTTTGTTTTCTTTAGTCTGGTGGGTTATGTTATATTCATAAATTAATGGAAGTTTATCTAATTAAACAAAAATTCATTGTGCATCAAATTTACTTAAAAACCTTGAATGGAAAGTCAAGTATGCTCTATCTTTTTTCTACTTTATTTTTATACTATCGTTTGAAATGATTTAAAATGACACGTTACATACACGGTGTCTTTTCCATTATTTGTTTTTCTTTCTCAACGAGATATTAAATTTCCAAGATGCTTTTATTTAAGTTATACTAACACTTATATGTTATAAATTCTATGTGTTTTTTCCACCATTTATTTTTATTTCTTGAGGAGATGTTCAATTTCCACTATTGCTTTGATATAAGTTATAGTATCACTTGTATATATTCCAAACCTCTAGCGAAATATAGAGTTTTAGAAAATTGATCCCTTGAATTTGGAATTAGAGGTGGCTAATTTGTAGAGAGAATCCATGTGTTTTTGGTGACCTATGTGCTATACCCACTCATATAGTGGTTATTTGGATTTGCATTCACCTAAATTTTAATAACCCCATAACACCTACATGTCCCTCTTTGTATTTTATCTATGTACTTGCATTTATTCTCATTTCTTTCTCACATGGTTTTATGGCTATAAGGATATTCCTTGTGATATTTTTCATTTTAAGATTAAAAAAAAAGGAAAAGTGTATATCTTTAGCTTGCTCCCTGAGTTTCTTGGTTTCTATGTATTTTTGGGTTTTGTAGTAAAGAAAATACAAGAAAAGATAAGATTTTTTCTTGCCCAATTTTGAAGCATTTTATTTTTAATATTTTCATTTTAAGCATTTATTTTTCAAATACAAGAATTCATAGTACACGTTGCACAACATAACGAGAAACAAACACTAAAATATACCTACATAAAACATGTTTGTTTGTTTATTTTTTTTGTTTTTGTTTATTTTTTGTTTTGTTTTGTTTTTTTTTTTTTTTTTTTTGTAAATTAAAAATTCTATTGATATATCATCAGAAAATAAAGATTTCGTCTTGGTTTTCCGTGATATTCTACTAGGGAAACCAAAGTAGTGGAAGAACCTTAAGTCCTTTAACAAATATACTTGAGAATTTAAAAAATATATCAAAAGGTGTTGAAAGTTTGGTCCTAAGACCTAAACTAATTACTGTAACAACTAAAATAGTTTAGCTAAAAAAATACTGAAAGTTTAAACCAAAAAGGGGTACTAGATCATGTTGAAGGGGATAAGTTAGAGGGATTGTTTCCATGGGATCTTTGCCTCTGCTAAGAGATATTATTGCTTCAAAAGTGAGGCTGAGTTGATCTTCCTTTCTCTGCATTCATATGTCTATAGCTTTCATGGATTGTAGGATATCATCCAACACCAAATTAATCTCGCCTGTGATTTATTGTGGTCCAATAGAACTATGCCTACAAACTTCTTCATCTACTATTTGAGGTTCACCATTTCCACATATTGGTTATGTCTATCATAAGAATTTATGGTATTAGGGACCCAGAAAACCACTTCTCCTACAACATCTATATTTGATAAGAAATCATGCTCTACTTTGATATTTCTCTCTACCTCTGCTATCTTATCTTGAATTGTAGTTAGTATTTGGGAATGAAACTGGTTGGATGAATCTTTAGTTTGTTAGCACTCATGATTCATAGTAGGCCACCCATCTGTGACATATCACTCTTTGTCTTAGCATGATGAACACCTTCAATCTTGAATTGAACTACAGAAGTAGTGGGGAGAAACAAAGGTGGTGAAGTTGACGTCGAGAAGGCTACGAAGAGTTCCATAGATGGAGTGGAGAATGAAATATATACAAGGATAACTCCACCAAAGAAAAACTAAGGTTCAAGAACGCTTGCAAAAGAGGAAGGTGTGTAGGATGAAAAGCACCAAAGAAGTGGAGTGGTCATGAAGCCTTTAAAAACTTCAACCCAATTTCAAAGAGAATGTGGGAGGAAAAAACCAAACGAGATGGAAGCATAGGAAATGGAGCCCAAAGGTATCACTATCAAGGTAGATCATTCAAGCAAAATAACCATAACAAAGTTGAAAACTCGAAATACAAAAATACAAAGGAAAATAATGGAAATAGATGGGGCCAAGGGTGGAATTAAATCCACAACATGGAGAATGTGAATGTGCAGGAGATGACCACACTTCATCATGAAATATTTTTGGAATCCCATCACCACTCAATGAAATTAAAACCTCTATGGAGGAATGCTTGGCACATCATCTCATGTTAATGCTAGGAGGGATGGTTGGTATGTTTAGTCCCATGTGTCACATCCCTTCCTACCCCCTACAGGGGACCTACGTAAAACATGCTAAAATAATATATAATTATCTATTTTTTCATCTAATATGATATTAATTTAGGGCCTTGGGTTTATAAAAAAATCCCTACGTTTATCAAAATTAGAAACCTAAAGTTGAATTATTAGGTAAAGTCCATAGTAAAATTTGTGTGAAATTGGGAAGGTGCTTTAAGATATGCATGTGGGGGGAACCATATGAACTGGGAGCCAAGACATTGCCTACATTTTTTACACATTTGGACCTACTAAACACTAGAATAAACATTAATGAATTAGTATATGCTTAACACTTTGGGACAATTAATGTCAATGGCCTACATTTTTATATTTTGTCTTTCTTGACCATACAATGTGAATTGGAAGCCTTAGTGGTGTTTGTTTAAGTTTTCACCTAGGGAACTCTCTTTTGGGCTTGTAGAAAGGTATCCTTTGGCAGATAGTGCATGCTCATAGTAACCTCCATAGGATTTCATCATTGTTGGAGGAATTCTTAGGGATATTGGAATTTTTCTGTACACTCAGTTTTGAACAATCCTATTTCATTACCTTGGGTGGGAACAAATTTGGAAGGTATCTTAGTGATCTATTTACTTTCAAGCTTGATATTATGTCAAAGGGGCGTGTTCTTTTTTAATTATCAATTAAATGAGCACAATTAGGGAAATATAAAAATTGTACAAAATTATGACATTCTTTATTCAAGTAATCCTATATCTTCTCTTAGTATTCTTGGTGATGCTCCTTCCTTTACTAGGATTTCCCTCTCATAGATAGAAACTTATAAGCACTTCACCTATTACTAGCAAGGATAATGTTTGGACCATTTAGGAGTAACCTCTTTGGGAGAAATCAAAACTACATACCCTTCCTCAATCCTAATGAGAGGGAAAGCTACTATGTTTCTTTTTATGGATACTTTGAACTTTTTGTACTTTATACAACTAACTAATGATCCCACTAAACATCATACAAATAAAGTTGAAATGCCTAATAAATTACCCATATGTATATCTAAATTTTATGGTAACCTCACAAAAGACCTTATGAACCATGTATCGACCTTTCACATGTGGTACCCCCCTAATGGTATTATAAGAGATTTTTTTCAAGTTTTGACTTTTCCAACACACTACAATTGGTGAAACAAATAATTAGTATATTATCATTAAAAGTCACACATATTCTACCTTTATTGTTATAATTTCATACTTCTCAAAACACCTTCATATACCCATTACAGTTGAGATTGGAAACTAAATAGTTTCTACTTGTAGAAAAACCACTTCCACCCACATATTAGAGGATATCAATGAGTGGTGACATAGGATAATTTTGTGTGGGATCCCTTTGGATGACAAAATTTGGCTAGATTGGTTATTAATTCCCTTCTTTCTTAATGTTCAAAGGATTTTCTTTCCAATGACCCCTAAGGAAGGAAGACAATATCACTAGGGCTCAAGCCTTAGATCTTGAGCTCTCATAATTAGGTTACTTATATATCATTATACTACATCTCATATACTCTCTCTTATTATTCTACATATGCACTAGGGGTATCTCATGTAGTTGATGGACTCATAGGATCAATGTAATGGATAGACCATTCTTGAACTAGTTATGTAAATTTCATTTTTTCCAAGGTCTTAATCCATATTTAAGGTTGAATTGTCCTTTTGGAACTCCTCAACATGTTGATGTAAATTCCTAATATTCCTTTTAATTCTCCATAAATATCCTCCTCTTATTGAAAGGCACCTTCCAACCATAATCCCTTACCTTCATTCAATGTTAACTTGGTTCAATTTCCTTGTAAATTTGAGGATAATTTGGATCAACAAACTTGAAGAAGTAATTAGCAATCAAACAAATAAACAATGAAGAAGAATATGAACCAAGGGAAAGGGAATAATGAAATTAATGTTGGGGGAAATAATAATCCCAACCAAGATCAAAGGAAAATTAAGAAACATACACAATATCATTACACCATTAATGTCCTAACCTTTCTTGAATTCAATATTTCATTATCCAATCACCTAACCATATCAACCCACAATCTCCTCAAATGTTGCAAATTACATCCCTCAACATAATTTTATTGTTAAACAAGATAAAGAACCATAATATTTAAGCTCTTTGGTCACTAAAACTTTAGGTGACTCATTATATCAAAATGCCTTTATGATTATTTAAAATGTGTAATTGTAGCTATGAGATTGTAACAACCCTTGCTTGATTTTCCATGTAAAAAATATAAGACCAAGGTCATTGGGACATGTATTCCAAGCTGAATGGTGGGAAAAACATCCTAGTGGGTTTTCATTTTGGTTTATTATGGCTAAGGAAATGTCAAGAGGCATTAATTGGTATTTTATTTATGAAATAAAGGAAAATAGGAGAAAAGGAAGGTGAAAGGTCACAAATTTGCATGAGGAGGAAATTTAAGGAAAAATGAAGGAAAATGAATAAATTAGAGGCATCAATGATAAACATGCTTCTGAGGATCAATTCATGGCTTTTGTGTGTGTTATATTTTGTCAGTTTTGTTTTGGAGCTCTCATTCTATTCTCTCTCTCTCATACTCTTGGACACTTAGATTTTTCTTGGAGCACTTTTAAAGGAGTGTGGCGTACTTTGGATTTGGAGAAAGAAGGAAAAGGAAAGTAGGAAAGTGCAAGGGAACAAGTGGTTTGAAAACTACAGCTGTATTACTTGCAGGGATCGAGTTGCATGTATGGTTTCCTTGCTAGTTTTGGCATGCATGACACATGCATGTGGTTTCTTGGTTATGAGTTGTCATTGACATGGAGGATTACCTGGATTGATAGTGGTTTTTCCTAGCCTTTCCATTTCCTGGAGAGCCATGATGTTGTGGGTTTTATATTTTGTTTTCTGGTTGATGCTCATGTTCCTTTAGATGCGCATTGAGTTACTAGTTCCTGGAGCCTTGGTTGGGAAAATGCTCTGGAAGCCTTGTAACAACTTGGGTTGAGTTACTAGTCCCGCAAGCCTTGGTTGCATAAATGCTATGGAGCCCATGATGGGTTGAGTTACTAGTCCTGGAAACCATGGTTGGACAAATTGGTTATATGATGTATATTGTTTATGGCTCTTGACATGTTTGATGAATATGTGTTTGGTTATCAAATTCATGACCTAATAGATGTTATTGCAACTAATATGAGAGGGCATTAGACCTTCTTGATGGTTCTCAGATTAGTATGAGATCCCTATGTTCATATGTGTATTTATGACCTATAGATTTCATGTTCATGATATGTTTGACAAAATGAATCTCATGGCTAAGCCTTGTTAGGTCAAGTTCTTGTCTAAGATTTATATGGAAGGATTTTTCCTTGTGTCATTCATGGTTCTAAAAAGTTTCATTAAGGTCAGGGCATAGGTCTGGATACTATCCCAAAAAAGTGGCTTAAATCCCGTGGTTGTAGGCATAAAATTGGGTGAGTAGGCATCATGCATGCGACTGGAGGGTTTCATTCGAAATGAAGCGGTGTTGTGCCAACTTTTGTGAGATTAGGGCACTAAAAAAATAGTTTTAACTCAGGATTTGGGCACTTGGAAGGGTGGTTTAGCCCTTGGGGGTCCTGTAGCACCTGATAGGGAAGTCATTAAGGTGTTTGGCTTATCGATTCCACTTCCTTAAGGTGGTCTAGGATGTTGAATCATATCATAGTAACTCTTTGTCACATTTTTACCTTGGTAGGCCGGTAACTTGGGTAAATGTGGGAGGATGGTGTTACAAAGATACCTAACCCCAAAATATTCTAGAGGTAAGGAGAATATGCTTCATCTTGTAAAGCATGATCTATAAATACCCTACCCTTAAGTATACCTTACCTCAATTATAACGAAACCAAACCTTTTGTGAAGAATGGTTCATATCTAGGACTACTTAGTATGTGATTTATCTGTTGATTTATTTGCAAAACATATCCTAATTGATGTAGATAATCCTTTGGAGTACAATACTTGGGAGAAATGTCATTAAGGTAGTTGCTTCTAAAATATTTTGACTCATGCAATTACCTCATGAAAAGTTGTTATTATCAACCAACCTACATATAGTGACCACCTATTAGAGATGAGTATCAATTTGGATAGAGTCTTTCCATTATAAGAAAAACACCAATTAAAAGAGGTTTTAGTTGACGTTTCTAGTGTTACTTGATTGGGATATTTTCTCCAAAAAACATTCTCAAAATTATCTGCTAACGTGTACAAAGGTAATTAGATGGAAAGCATAAGTTTTTGAAGATGTTTTCATTTTGTTAGTCCTCCAAGGTCATAGGCACACTATTCGTCCAAGACTAAAGTAGCACAATGGTTCTCCAAATACACTATTGCCTCAATAGTGATGTTTCAAGACCAAAGTGGAGCTTCAATGATGTAAGACAAAAAAGGATCATCAATGATCCGATGTTAAAATTGAACACTTATGATTTCAAAAAATAAAGAAATTACTACTTTATTATATTAAAAAAAGTTATACTTAGTAATTATTTATATCTTTAATCATTGTTACAACTTTTGTTTGTATAAAACAATTTTATAACCTCCTAATATCTATCTATCTATCTATCTATCTATCTATCTAATATCTATCTATTATATATATATATATATATATATATATATATATATATATATATATAAAAAGAGGAATGAGTACTATTTGTATTAAATATGTGCCTTGTCACGACAAATACCCAAGAGGATTACATTGTAAATCTATCCATGGACATCTAGAGTGACAAATGAAAACTATCTAACCTTGCCCAAATTACAATAAAATCCACATACTCTGACATTACCCTTATTATCCTAGTGGTACAGATACAACAAAATTGAAACAAGAGAAGTAAACATTTGAAAGCAGTCATGACATAACAACTTAGTTAAAATTATATGTTGGGTGATTGAGATCTATATCTCTGTGAGGGTTCTCCATTGGGCTGGATGATTTAACATTTTGCAATTGAAGGTCCATGATGATTCTTTGAAGAGCCTCGAACTTGTACTCCAAGCAAGAAATTCGTTGTTGTTGAGCTTCAATTATATCCAATGTGTTGTAGTCCAAGGTTCTCTACTGGTATAACATAACATGCATATTGTATATTTCTAAATTTATTTTTGCATGTTCTTTCCTACAATTCTCATAGATGGATGAGGCTAAGGAGTCTAAATCTAATGAGATCATATCCATGCTTATGTCCCTCTTCAAGCCATATAGAGTGAGATGCCACACTTCCTAGCTACAATGGTGCTTTAACCCTGAGCAAAGCTTACCTTGAGAGAGAACACAAAGAACTACCCGAAGTTCATCCTTTAGCTCCCACTTATGCCACCTTTAAGACATCACTCTTATTGACCAAACTTTCCAATGCCAAATTTCCAGAGGGCTACTAAGCCCAGACTCTTCCTACTCGATAAGGGTGAAGAATGAATTGCTACCCATTCCCAATTTATTCAATCCACAATAAAAAAACCCCATGCGAGTATGAAATTTCGCCTCAAGTGTACTAGGGTCTCGACACAGGGTAATCATCAGTCAAATGGCTGAGAAGACGCCTTTTGCATATGGCATGAGCTCCGAATGACGTATTAGTTTAATATTTTCTAGAACAAATAAATGAGGCACAATGGTTAAGATACTTCAAAGGTAATTCATTTTATCTCGCCTAAATTAAGACTTGATCTGCATGGGAACCATTAAATTGGACACATTTTCATGCAAAAGACACCATTGATAAGCCACATTGATCTGGCATATTGCCTCATTCGAAATCATGGAGACATAATATGCCACCAGGGTTCGACTTGCAATAGTAAAGGGAAGGAGGGAAGAGGGGAGGGGGAACGAGATGGGCAAGGAGCATGGGTGAAAAGGAAGAATTAAGGAAGATTCATACAAATGAACTACTTTAGGATAAGCACAAAAATGAAATTGGGGGCTATAAGTATTATTTATAATCTTCATTAGGGGATTGTGGCATAGCCAACAATATCATTGATTTTAGTTTTTCCTTCTGTCAATAGACAAGCCTTCTTGGCCAATAGATCTGCTTTATTATTGAGACTTCTAAGGAAATGAAAATATGGGGATCTATCGAAAAAAATAAGGATACTAGTGATGCTTTGAAGAATCAAAATTAACATATTATCTTTAGGAGGAGTATTAGTTCTGAAGTGCCGAATAATTAGGAAGGAATCTCCCAAGATGAGAATGTATTTTACACCTCATTACTGGGCTATTGTTAATCCCAAATAGAGTCTGCACATCTATGCCTAATTATTTGATTCCTTCCAAGACCCCAAGAGTACTTTTCCACAA
This sequence comes from Pinus taeda, assembly GCA_000404065.3. NCBI lineage: Eukaryota > Viridiplantae > Streptophyta > Pinopsida > Pinales > Pinaceae > Pinus > Pinus taeda. Next base: position 44,805 of record APFE030790318.1, read on the forward strand.
TTATTCCTCCGGGATTTATAAGAATCCATCCCCCTCTTGCCACCCCTAACCACCTAATATTGACCAACTGAGTATATATTTATTTTTAAAAATAATTATTTATTTATTTTGTGGATAGAATTTGTAATTTTGTTATTAATGAAAAAAATACATTCTTATATGCTTATTAACATTCATACACATTTTCCTATATAGGGAATTTCTTTCTAACATATCTCCTTATCACATAACATAATATAGGGAAAAATGACCTATGGTAAACAAAAAATAGCAAAAGATGCTTTTCCCTCTCTTGAATGGCTCATCTATAATAAGCATCCTAATAGTTTTTTAAGAGGCCATAATTATAATCCTCCAACATATTCATTAAAAAGAAACATTTAAAAATATTCAAAAATTAAGCAATAAGATACATCTCATGCTATAAAGACTTATTCAAAAGCAAAAGCAAATATATTCATTATTGAATACTTATAAGAAAATTAGTGTTAAGATGAAAGGGCTTGGATCTTATTTACAAAGGTGCCATTTTTAATGCTTCCATATGGACCAAAACTTGGGGATCATAGTAAGTCATCCTAAAAAAAAGTACCAATATTCATATTCCTTTCCCATAGACATGCAGAAAAGATATTTCATAAATTTAAACTTTGAACAATAAGATCTCCACATATATGGGTTGTAGCATGACATTTTCCAAGGAAAATAGATCTCTCATCCAATTTATAACCACCCAGGAATCTCCCATCACCTATAGCATGTATTTCATTTATTCATTTCTCTCATATATAGATAACTCTACATATTCTTTATTGAAATATGCTGTAAATTGAATCAATCCATTATCTTGACAAAAAACGTTAAAATAATAATGGAATATAACCTGACTATGCTTAGTTACTGATAAATTGAATTGATCTGTCATTTCCATATATATTTTTTTCATTTCACTGTTCAAGGAAACAGAATGGAATAAATCCAAGAATAGGGAATAGGAATATATTTAGTTCCCTAACAACTCCTATAAAACCTTCTCGTAAAAGGAATCCTTCCAATGTTCTTAGTAATATCAGTAAGAATTATGAAAAAATATACTCGTTCCTGCCCGTAGACTCATTCGTATCGGACCATGATGTAGTAGTAACTTAGATTTTTTGGATTGTTGATCAAATTCATGGGGTATGAAGATTTAGAACTTGAAGGTTCTTTCGTAATTGGATATAAAATGAAAAATTGAATAATGTAACGTAAGATACAATTAACTGACATTCATTAAGTTGGAAAAAAATATATATAATTTAAGACCAATAAGATAATATATATAATTTAAACCACTACCCATACTTACTTTGAATTCTAAAAAAAATTATTAGATAAATATAAAGCTCCATGAGAACCCCCTATTGGAGAATTCCCTTGATAAGCACCATCAATAGAAGCCCAAGAATTAGATTTAGATATGGTTTCAACCTTCACAAGCACTATAAATATAATCCCAAGCATTAGAGTTATCTATGGTTTCAATCATCACTATCCTTGGAAGTTTTATATCCTTGACTTGTTTGAAATTATTATCCATATTCGAACATTATGATGTCCCTTGTATAGGAGGGATTTTCTTATCTTCAAAACATGATAAATTTTTACTAAGCCATATTCCCCACGCTAAGATAAATGGGACAACTTTGTATGGATTAACAACATGATCGTCACACCAATACTCAAGAAAATATTCTATAGAAAATCCTCCCCATACATTTCTTGATATATTCAAATGTTCAATTTCCTTGCATACTATAACAACATATTTACATGAAATAAATAATTGTTGAATAGTCTCCTTACAAACCTTATGAATGAGACATTTGCTAGGAACCTACCAATTTCTTTTTTGCATGAAGTCCCATGTAAAAACCTTATTTATGAGTACTAACCACATAAATATCCTATATTTCACATGATATGTAAACTTCCTTATAGATTTATGCTGCCACTCAAGTTAAATAGTTCTTTCCTCACTAAAAATCCTGAACCCTAGTTTTGGAGTATAAGTTCCTACTACAATATTTCTAGACTTGATAAGTTAATCCTATGAGTCTTTAAACCCATTGTGGCTAGCCCTTGAATAAATTTTATAACCTCCCTATATCATAGCTTCATCATCAAAGAACCCCAATTTGTTCATAGTGAGTCGTTCCTGCCTCCAAATAGAAGTACTTTCCATATCAACCATTTGGGTTAAATGAATAAACCCATGCCCCTTAGATAAAGCACAAATTCCTTTGACAACATGAAATTATCTCCATATCCCACTAAGGGATCCTCCCATAGCCTAGCAATATTTCCAACTTTTACCTTTGAAAGCAACCAATTTCCCACCAAGGGAAAGTCAATACCACAACCTTCCAAATTACAAAAGAGTTATGATATGTTTTGGTACAATACCTAATCTATTCATCTATAGAAAGTGGTTTTCTATATTTTTAATACACCACATAGACACCAAAGACGTTTTCCCTCTTAAGTACATTTAGCTACTAATTCGTTTGCAAATAAGTGAGTGTTGTTTAAACCTCACCCTTTAATATTGTTTGGGCATCAATTTTATTCCATGAGACCCAATGAAATGCCTTCTTATTTCTATCACTAGCCCATAAGAATTTAAATTTTAGATTCTTACTATAAAACACCCTTAAGGATGAAGGATATGGACATCCAATAGATTGGAATAACTTCTAAAACATATTTCACCAACACAAAATGATCCCCCTTATATAACTTTCTATTACACCATATTGAGTGTCTTTTTTCCACTTTTGAAATTATCCAACCCCAATCTTTGTTTGTATAATCATTAGGTTTTGGGTAAAACCCTGAGTATTTAATACTTCAATTGCACTGGTGAAAAGGGAAACATTATTCACCCTTCATAAATATTACCCTAGGAATTTATGGATTGAGTAATTTGGAACAATGTAAATTACATGCAAATTCTAATAGCTCAATTGTAACTTCAAACTTCAGTGTGATTTTTAATAGGTGGATGGTATTTTTTGTGTACTTGTTTAATCATATGTGAAATCATCAACTATTATGACTTGTGTTTAAATATAGTTGATCAAGTTTCCTTTTATTTTAGAATTGTGTTTGCTTTATTATCATCCTTTCAGTCTTCCTTCCTCTTCTTCATTATCACTTGGTTATAATAAAATATGACTTTGCATTGGTTGAGTAAAAATATTTTGTCCCTCAATATTACATGTTAAAGTTATGAGAAACACTATTATTCAAACTACTAACTAATCTCTAAGTCACTTTTCTAATGGACATATAACATCTAGCTCAAGTTCATTGGCCTCCACATCCTTATGTCCAATTTTAAAAGTGTTTCATCCCCAAACACAAAATAAGAGTGATTGTTTCTTTCAACAATATCATTTATAAATGGTGCCACTATGTTGACGCTTTATTTATAAGTATAGATCCCATCATTCATAGTAGAATTGTCAAAACAAAAGGTAATATATATCAACCTTCTCATCAAATTTTTGACCAAGAAATAAGATTTATCAATAATTAATTTTCATGTTATGAAAAATGTTGATCAATTCTTTTGATCTAGAATTTCGTTACATTTAATTCATCAATCCAAATTTGTAAATGTAAAAAGTATAATGCACAACATATGCATGGCCTTGTTTCTAACTTGTCTATTGAAAATCATTTTGTGAGCTACATATTATTAAATATTGAAATAAAAGATTTAACTATGAAAAGTAATTGCAATTCAAAGAAATCAACACAATATTGGTTCTAAACACTTTTAAACCATCACCATTGAAAATTTTTGTCCAGTCATAGAATCATTTAATTCCATTAATAATTCATCTAATTAGTTCTACAACTAAAGTAGACAATTCTTTATTCAATAAAATAGCTCATATGAGTAGCCTTCACTGTGTTGTCACACCACACACAAACTATAAATAAAGAGAACTAAAGACATTAAAACTTATATGCATTCAATCAATTGTAACTAAATGAAAATTAAGGAAACAAGAGAAACACATCCCTTACATAGGGGTCTTTCCTGGCTTGACGAAGCATTGCTAGAGAGTCTACAAAATTGAATTTAACTCAACACACACAGATTGGAAAAGAGTAAGTTGTTGTTTGATATTAATCAAAGGAGAAAATGAAAATCTTATTCATTTGATTCATAAACATATGCCTAACCTTAGCCTCTATTTATCCTCTACCTTCCTCTAGCTCCGACCTCTCCAAATGATTGATATTCTCTCATATTTATACATATACCTCATCCTTCATAAAAGGACATAGGTTACAAAAAGATAGAACCAATCCCTAAATAAGTGGATCTACAACCAACTTATCTTAGATATAGGATAGTGGAGATCATGTGAAGATCTTATGAAGAATACCTGGAGATCACATGCAGATCATGTGGAGATCATAATAAGGTCAAATGGCATCAAACCTCCTAAATTCCACATGCCCAAATTTGTACATAAGACTTGTTGGTCAAATACGGAATTGCAGATTTTAGGGAACAATTTTAATAAATCCCATTTGAAACTTCATCCAATCATCCCCTATTTTGTGCTTTTTGAGGTTTTTTCCTACAACCCACCCAAACAACCATATTCCACACAAAACCCATGTTTTATATTTTCTCTATTCATCTTCATCACTTTTTAAATGAGGCAAATCTGTCTCTCTAATTGCTTGCTATAAGTTTTTGTAGCTAGTTCCCTACAATTTTCCATAGCTACAATAGGTTTATGTATCTACAAAAAAATATGGAAAACATGAAACTTTTCAGAAGAAAGTTAGGAAGAGATAAAAACCATTCTAAGTAACCATAAAATCATGGAAATCGAGTGTATTAATGCTCATATGTCTTATGAAGTTTGTATGAGATGAGAATGGACAGATATATGGTAATGAAGGTAATAAGGGATGAGGAATAAAGGTATATTCATAAAATATTAGGTAAAATGACGTTCATAATCATGTCAAAAGCTAAATAAATTGGGCCTAACACTTCATTTTGAAGAAACAATCCAATTGATAAATTATACCAACTATTGATTACTTTAAAAGCAAATTTTGAAATTGAAGAGCCAATGTTCAACATTTATGTACAATTATGTTCAAAGTATGTTGGATTGGGTAAATTTTACAAGGAATAATATGTATGCATTAGAAAATGATCAAAATATGGTTTGTAACTTTTTACTATGTGTTTTGAGGATCTTTTCTTCTTGGACATGGATCTTCTCTAAAGTCTTGCCAATGTTATTCTTCTAGAGATGCAAACTCTCATTGAAGGACAAAGAGTTGGGAGGAAGCCATAAGTATAAGGCATTATTTGAGAAATTTTCCACTACCTTAATTGTCAATGTTTCAACATCTTTCTTTGTTACAAACTTTGTTGCATTACATTGAGGGATAATTCAAGAAAAATAAAGAAGAAGAATCATAAATCAAAGAGGAAAACTAAGCATAGACCATGATATAAAATGTAGCGGAATTAAGATATATAATATAACAAAGATAATTGTTGTTGAAATTCATAACATATAATGTTGTTGGATGAGGATATATAAAACATAATTTGAAATTTCAACTTTTAGGAAAGAATAAAGCGCGTAGTATCAAATGAAACAAGAATAAAGCATTGGTATTTCCAACTCTAAGGATGGTAATTTTATTTCTTAGAGGGGGATGTCAAGCTAAATTGTGCCAATTTAGCAACAAAAACCACATATGTATATTTTTTTTGTTTTTGTTTTTTTGTAATTTGAAGTTTTCATTGCTAATTCACAAAATTTAGAGAGCATAAGAGGTTATATGACTTTAGTCTACCACAAATGAAACCAAACTAGAGACAAATAATAACTTGTTAGAAACTATCCAAAAATGGGTTGTCCATATAAAAGGAAAAATGACAAATAGACCAACGTAATTGTAAATGAGAGTTATCAATGACGTATATAAGTCTAATAGTAAACGTCTGTAAAAAGAGCTCTTGTCCTAGAGATGGGAAAACCAACTATAGAAATAGATGCCTTGGAAACTAGAGAATGAACGAGAGTAAGCAAAACAAAGGATGCTAGAAACCTGTCAGTCATGAAGATAAGGAGGTGTCTAAGTCTATGGTTTGGTCTCAATACTCACACTGTAGCGTATCCTTCGGCCCTAGAGGTTAATCCATTTCAAGGTGAGCTAATTAACCCTCTACATCCATTAACAAAAGATTCATCTCCTCCAACCTGTGCATCAGATTGTATCTATCATCTTGTCTATCAACCAACACCTTCCCTAGTAGTAAATTAACTTTCCAATATAAATACATGGTGTGAAATTAGTGACTATCTCATCCTCACATGTTCCTTGTGTCAGGGATCTTAGTAATTGTGTTATAAAGAATCTTTGAATCCAAGATGCCCTGACACTCATGGTGAACTTTGTCCTCCATTGTTTGATTTTTATACCATATCCTAAGGGGATGTGAGTCAGATAATGGTGTGTAGACCACTTAGTGTGAAACTGAGCCTGTGAGCCCCCAACGCTCACAAAAACACCACCATGGTGATGTTAGGCACATTTGCAGGGCATCACAACTACCAAAAGGGAAAAATGAGTTGGAAAGAGTTGTCTTAGAGTATATGAATGGATGAAGTGAAGCTCTAAGAAGAGGTAGATGCTACGTCGAAGAATGAAGTAGGATTCAAAAACTCTCATTGGATGCCCATCCTTCACCACCAATTTCAAAAAAGGTGAAAGGAAGTCTAAAAATAGTCTATCAAGCCAAGAACTAGGGAAGAAGGATGACTAGGTGAAATTCATCATATAAAGAGGGAAAAAACAGTGGAGAGAAGGTCAGCGCAATGGATTTTAGCATGCCTATGAAGTAGGAAAATGTTCCTCCAATGAAATACTCGGAGAAGGTGCCAACACAAATGACATTAAAGCAATACCTCAACTAAGAGGGTTGGCATTTGATTGGAGACACGCATTAAAAGATCATACCAACCAGGTGGCACACTAGAGGGGATGTGTCGTGTAGCCTATATATTCCATCCACACTCCTGTCTTGTCCATAATTACTCACCACCATGAGGGAAGACATATCTTAAAAAGCTAGAAATGAGGTTTCCTCCTTTAGTTGAGAGTCTAAGAGAGCTTCCTAGGGGTTGTTACAAAGAAAGGAAGGAATTTGGTAGCCTTCATTAGTTTATTTCCTTGGTGTCTAATATGGCAAGATAAAATCACTGGAAGTTGTGTGAGAAGACCAAAAATCTACAATAGGAAACTTTCCAGTCACCACTTGTGTGAAATTTGTGATGGAAATAATACTGAGAGGGGGGGTGAATCAGTATTATCAAGTCAAATATTCCTTTTCAAATCCAAATGATATATGCTACTTCAGTTAATTAAACCCGCAACTATGTAGAAGGAAACCGCGTATACTATGCAAACTTATAACTTACTTTATCTTTCAGATGTTGATTGTTAATCTGTGTATCAGAATCAAATAACCAATAACCAGAAACAGTAAAACAGAGCAGAAGAAAATCACACACAAGAACACAAGATATAAGGTGGAAACCCAATGTGGGTGAAAACCACCTGCTGCAATTCGTTTCTATCTTCTCTTTAATTAGAAACTTCTTTTTACAATTGTACTGGTGCAGTCCTTTACCAGTACCAGGTTGCCACCTGAGAGAGCTACAAACCCTCTCTCCTTTTCCAGCTTCTCTGGAAGGAGCACATCCCCTAGCTCCTGCAACTAGCAAGATACTAGCACGCAGGTGCTGGCCTACAGAAGGCTACAACCTTCTCTTTCTTCCAGGGACCACGTTTCATAAATTTTCAGACTGGATCCATGAAAATCAATCAATCATCAAGAATTTATGCATCAAACAATCTACTTTTCACCAATTAGCACTGAATCAAGTAGACACTTCTTTGACAGCTGTATCCAAATCACAGTAATAGTAACCACACACCAAATCTGAACCCAGAAGAAAAGATACTATCATTCAAGATTAAAGATTATGACCCATCAATAGAACTTGTCCTTCTTCTTGCGCTCAGGTTCCTTCTTTATTCAGATCCAGATCTGCACCATAACCCAATCACAGTATTCCAGATCGAGCACTTTATCAGATATTCAATAACAATTCAGATGATGCTTTGCCAAATGATCTCCTTCCCCTTTTATAGTCTTAGGCCTTTCACAATACCACGGTCCAAAACCATAATAACACAATACCATGAACCCAATACTTGGGATCAACACTTTTGGATGCAATACCACGGACCAAAACCATAGGATCAAAAAACCGTCGGACTAATACCATGAACCAACCATGAAATTGCGTGAACTTTTCTCCACATGAAATAAACTTTTCTTTGCATAAAATTCTGTGAACTTTTCTTCACATGAAATAAACTTTTCTCTGCATAAAATTCCGTGAATTTTTCTCTACATGAAATAAAATTTTCTCTGCATAAAATTACATGAACTTTTATCTGCATGAAATAAACTTTTCTCTACATAAAATTCCGCGAACTTTTCTCCACATGAAATAAACCTTTCTCTGCATAAAATTCTGTGAACTTTTCTCCACATGGAATAAACTTTTCTCTGCATAAAAGTCCGTGAACTTTGCTGCACCATAATTTATCATCTGAGATGAGTGGGTTGCCATCAAGTACAACATAACATATGTATCATAATGCCAACAATTTGAGGCAATGAGGAGCCATGCATGAGCTTTCATATCAAAGAGATAACTAGTTAGGAGTCCCTCTCAATGCAAAGTTTGGTATAGTCCTATATAATGGGTTTTATTAAGCCAAATTATAGAGAAAATAGCTCTACATTATTGTTGTTGTTTTCTCCCATATGATGAAAAAAGAGGTAGAGGATGGCACCAATGTGCAAGTGGAATAATCCCCAAAAAATTGTTATTCCTAGATTTCCTTTGGAAGCTCTATTGAAGTTGAATTTTACAAAGCCAATTGGAGGGAAAGACCAGTGACGTGGAGCGAAAGGAAAAGGTCTTCTGATAGAATGCATAGAGACACATATATTATGAGAGAGATGAAGACCCCTGAGAATTAGATCCTTGGCATAAGATGCGTCCCAATTAGAAGAAGACTGTAATAGCCCCTAGTTGATTTTCCATGTAAATAAAATAAGACCAAGGTCATAGGACACATATTCCAAGTTGAATCATGGGTAAACATTATAAGTGGGCATCACTTGAGGTTTAATAATGGCTATGGAAATTGGAAAAGGCATTGGAAAAGGAAAAGAGGCAACAAATGGCATTTAATTATGAAAATAAAGGAAAATAGGAGAAAAGGAATATGAAAAGACACAAATTTGAACGCAAGGGAAATTGGAGGAAAAAATGAAGAAAAATGAGACATTAATGATAAAAAGGCTTCAGAGAATCAATTGATAGCTTTTGATAGTTTTGAGTTGAGTTCTTGTTTTTTCTCTCATACTCTTTTGCACACTTAGAGCATTCTTGGAGCACTCTAGAATTCACTTAGATTTGGAGAAAGAAAGCAAAGGAAAGAAAGGAAGTGCAAGGAGATAGTTGGACTAGCAACTACAACATGCTTACTTTGCAGGTAACATGTTGCATGTGTGATATCCTTTCTGGTTTTTGGATGAATGATATATGCATGTGATTTCTTGGTTATTTGTTGTCATTGGCACGTAAATTTTCTTGGATTGATGGCATCAACCTTGCATTTCCATTTCCTGGATATCCAAGATGTAGTGGGTTTTCCCATTTGGTTTTTTGATTGGTTCTTAGGTTTCCTATGGTTGTGGGTTGGAAAAAATTCTCTAGGGCCCTGAAACAACTTGGGTTCCATGGAGGCTGTGGGTTGAGTTACTAGTCCCTAGAGCTTGCGGGTTGGGACAATTGCTCTGGATCCCTAAAACAACTTGGGATCCCTAGATGTTGTGGGTTGAGTTACTAGTTCTTGAGGCCTTAGAAAGCTTGGGTAGAAATACTCTAAGGTATGCTTTTGATTATGTCTCTACTTGGTTTATCTAACATGATATGTTTATAGGAGATAAAAGATTAGATATGAAGGGCATAGTGGTGGACTATAATTCACATGAATCCCCTTACAAGCATGATGTGAATTCAATGGAATGGGGAAAATCACTTGAGCAGCAAGGATAAGAGCATTCTCCTGATATAATAGATACATTGAGAAGTTTGAAGGCATAAATCAAAAGTTGAAAGGCATATAATAATAGGTTGATTGAGGAACATGAAAGGCTTTCTAGAGCTCAAGAAAATAAATAAGAGGTTAATGTAGTCATCCTTAAGAGTCTTTTATATTTGTAGAAGCAGGGAAAACTAAGGATTAGTCATGGACAAGATGAAAAGATTAAAGGGGCATATGGAAGTAGGTCTCGATCAGGATACAAGTTGGACAAGGATGACATAGTCAGAGGTGGAAGATCTTTGGATACACCTGACATGAGGGATATCACTCGTGGGTTTTATTCTAACTCCAGTTCTGAGAGACATCATTTTCATTAGCACCAATATCCTTATAGGAGGAGTGAGAAGATGTATTTTACAAAGGAGTTCAGGAAAGTCAAGTCTCCTACTTTTTATGGGGATGTGAAGAAACCAAAGGATTTAGAAGCATGGCTGCTTGTGAGGAATAAGTTCTTCAGATTCATGATTATTTAGAGAATATGAAAATGAAGATAAATATCTTCAATCTCAAGGGAAAAGTAGATATCTAGTGGGAAGATGTGAAGCGTGTCAGAGGCATCAGGGTAGAGGAGTTTAGTTGGCATGAGTTTAAAAGACTCTTAAGGAAGAAGTACTTGTCTGAAAGATATTATGACATAAATTCCAAGGAGTTATATGAGTTGAAGATGGGTTCCATGACAGATGAAGAGTACATGACCAAGTTTCTGGAGTTGTTGAGGTATGTGCCCTACCTCAAGGATGAGAAGAAAAAGGTCCAAAGGTTCATGAATGGATTGCCATTAAAATTCAAAGATTGGATTTAGTATGACGAGCCTTCATCATTGGAGGAAGTCATCAGGAAGATGAAGCATTTTTATGAGCAGTCTAAGTGCAAGCTTGAGCTTAAGCGAGATTGGAAAAGTAATGAGAATACTAAAGGAAAGTGGGCTAATAAACAAGGAATACCTTAGGATGCATGTGACAAGGAGAATGTGGCACCTTATAATAAATTCAATGCAATTGATAAAGGACATGGACTTTAGCATGAGAATCAGAATAAGGGTAATAGCATGAAGCCGTTGAGGTGTTGGAATTGTGGTGGAGAGCATCACATGAGTGAGTTCCCATAGTACTAGGGTGGCATGCCTCATATTTATAGTGCTTAGGAGGCACAGACAATTAGATATGTTGGTCAGAGTATTCCTCAGATTTATGCAGCAATGGATAACATGCAAGCTAATCATCAAACAACAATTATTGATATGGAAGGTAAGCTTTGCTATTAAGTTGTTTCCATTTTGGTTGATCATGGATCTAATTATAGGTATATCAGTCTTGAATTGGTGGATAAGTGTTGCTTGAATAAATAAGTGCATGTATAATCTTGGTTGGTGCAGTTGGATATGGGGACCAAGAGAAGAGTTCATCATTGAGATCTTGTGCATTTGAGATGAATAGTACGCCTACATCAACATATCTAAATTTTCTTCCCTTGGGATCATATAATATTCTTTTGGGCATGGATTAGTGTTTCATTCATAGGACTAAAGTGCATTGCTATAATAAGGCTATTGAGTGTCTGGATGATGATGGGGAAAGGAAAGTATTGCAGGGAAAGAAGATGCCTATATTGGTGAGAATGATTACAAATATGTAGTCAAAGCAGAGTTGCAGGAAGGGATGTGTATTGTTTTTAGTTCATATTTCCAGTGATAAAGGGAAGGAATATGAGGATGATGAAGTCCTGAAGAGGTACCATGTTTTGTGGCAGTTTTAGGATGTGTTTCTAGAATATATTCCAGAGTTTCCTCTTCATATAGAGGTGAATTTTTCTATTGAGTTGATGCCGGAAGAAACACCAACATCTAAGGCATCATACAGGATGAGTACTCCAGAGTTGGTGGAATTGAAGTTGTAGCTTAAGGAAATTCTTGATAAAGGATACATAAGGCCTAGTGTGTCGCCTTGGGGTGCACCAATATTGTTTGTAAGGAAGAAGTTCGGTACTCAGATTATGCATTGATTACTGACAGTTCAACAAGGTGACTATCAAGAGCGTGTATCCATTGTCGAGGATTGATGATTTGTTTGATCAGTTAAAGGGAGAAGCAATGTCCTCAAATATTGATTTAAGATCAAGATATCATCAGGTGTGCATCAAAGAAGAAGATATCTAAAAGACTGTATTTTGTACAAGGTATGGGCATTATGAATTTGTGGTGGTCCTTTTGGTCTTACTAATGCTCCAACCACCTTCATGTGTTTGATGAACAATGTGTTGCATTCTTACCTAGACAAGTTTGAGATAGTGTTTATTGATGATATATTGATATACTCCATGAATGAGGAAGAGCATGTAGAGCACCTAAAAACAATGTTGAGATTGTTGAGAGAGCATCCATTGTAGCAGTTTCTTTCAGTCTTAGATTCACTACAATTTTGAGATTGTTGAGAGAGCATCCATTGTTATCCAAGGATGGGATAACAATGGACTCGAAAAAGATTAAATATATCATGGATTAGTAAACTTCTAGGAATGTGGACGAGGTTAGATTATTCATGGGACTAGTAGGTTATGATAAGAGGTTTATTAGGAACTTCTTAAGGATTGAATGTCCTACCACATCTTTGCAAATAAAAGGGAATAATTTTGAATGGACAGAGGAATGTACAACTAGTTTTGAGTAGTTGAAGCATTTGCTTACAAATGCTCTAGTCGTGAATATTGCAGATCATGATAAGGAGTTTGTGGTTTGTACAAATGATTGCAAGGAAGGACTTGGTGGAATCCTAATGCAGGAAGGGAAGGTGGTATGTTATGAGTCAAGCAAGCTGAATGAGCATGAGAAGAACTCTATGACTCATGATGTTGATTTGGCAGCTATCATTCATGCATTGAAGATGTGGAGACATTAGCTTCTTGGTAGGAGGTTTAATCTGATGAGTGATCATAGTGGACACCGAGAAGGCAGGAAAAAGTGGGTGTGAAGATGGCGCTGTGCATTTGACACTGGTGATGCACGTTTGACAGTTGGCCTAATTTTTCATTGTTCTTATCCAAATTTGATTTTTACCTATGGGAAATCAATATTTTACTGATGTAATTATCATGTTTTTACTGTTACCTAGGGTAATTACATTAGGTAAATGACCTCCATGAGATGTAATGAATCAGTTCACTTAAGTTAGGGATGAGTCACTTTGACCACCCTACACTCTAGCTATCAGTTCAATTTTTATTTTAACTACTCCTCTCATGGATTTGACCCCCGAGGCTATGATGAGTTGGTTTGAGGCATATATCATGTAATTTTTCAGTCATTCGATAGGTTGGACTCCATTGGATGTTGTACTAGTGTTTCAAACTTTGGCATGGAATATATTGGATGAGTTGCAACTATTTTGGTGGGATTCCTGTGGCATGATATTTTGATATTGTTTTTTCTTCAATCACATGTGTGTGAATGTTTTGTATCTTCCATGATCCATTTCACTTTTAAATATGTTTGATTTTCAAGGTGTGATAAGCAAAATTCATCTTCTATGCTCCATTTTGGGAAAATCATCATAATTTGTTTCATTTCTTCAGTTTAAAAACAATTCATGATCTCCATGCTCTTTTTAGCATCTCATCAGTCTAAACCATTCCATCAATATACCACAAAGTTTTAAAGTACTTGTCTACCTTGCCTCATCAATGTTTGCAATTCTGATTTTATTTTTCCTTGACCTAGTTCACTCTCTGACCTAATTCGCTCATCCAGTGACTACCCTGTTACAGATCCATTTGGGTACATAACTCTCATCATCTAGATCAATGTTTTCAGGCTCATCAAACCCTAATTTTAGTTGCTACATGCCCTAAACAAGTCAACCTTTTGAATGCCTCCTTCCCAAACAGTTTCATGGCCTGAAGGCATCCTAAAATGACTTTTAGAGGGACCAACACAGTTAGGCCCATGCAAGGGTGCGTTGCAGAGAAGTTAAGTCCATGCCAGGGTGCTCTACAGAGCACTTAGGCCCTCTTTGACCTGCGCTGGGAAATTTTGAATGAAATTCACATAAGGTTTGGGGAAAATTATTATCCTCTGGAGCCTTCTAGAAGATTCCCACACTTACCATCTCCTATGAGCAAAAATGGATGAGGAATGAGTTAAGATACATCCTATCCTCTCATCCCTTCCTCCATGGAACTAATTCTAAGAATGGAAGGCAATTCAATACCTTCATTGATGATAAAACCTTCTCCATCTTCCTATAAATTTACCACTCATCTAAGTGATTAGGGGCTGGAATTTGATGATTGTAAGGAGATAATGTTCGTTTGATAATTGAGACTATTGTAAGTGTTGTTATGCTGCCGGATTGTCATGCTTATGATGTGATGTGGATGGAACCAAAGCTGGAGGAGTGACTTCAACTCAGGCTTCATGGTTGTAATTCTTCCTTCTATTCAATAAAGTATTTGCACCTTTTTCCATATGCTTATCTTGATATGTGATGCTTATATGTGTGAATGTATCTGATTCCATTTACTTGTAATCAATAGATATTTTGCTTTGATCGATTCTTTGTCTTCTGTTGATGTTTACAGGTACTTCTCAAGTGTGTTAAGTACGGGAAGGAGCAACATGATCGATATAAAGGAGACAAGAGGAAAGCGAAAGTACAAGTAGGTCCTCTCATTCTCTTTGTCTTATCTATTGTTTATAGAGAAAGGTTAAAGTGCTTTAAACTGTTGTTCTAGATATAACTACTATCTAGGGAATTAGTATTTATCCGTAGATACAAAATTTTGCATAACAAATTGGCGTATATGCTGGGGATGATCCTTGTTTCGAGTAGTTTATCACATCTTAGGACACTCCAGTTGACCTTACTCCCTTTCAGTGATTGTATTTCAGTCTTGTTGAAATGAATTTTGGTCAAAAAATGTGTTTAGTTGCCTCTTGAAATGGCTTACTATCACTAGCACAGGCTTGTGAGGGACACAATGCGCTGCAGAGCACCCTTGGCTTAGGGATAATGCTATGAAGTGCATTGCCTCCCATTCAGGGCTGTGTCGATCCTCCTTGGGTCAGTTTTCCACCTTTAGATAGGGTTTTTTCACCAAATTTCTTCTATTTGATTGCTTGCTGAATGATCAATGAATTTCATGTCTCTGAAATCAACATTGTATCTCCTTTTCTAGCCCTACTTTGACTTGATTGATTGATGTTTCTTAAATGATTTCTTTGTCATTATCAATTCATCGTCAAAGTTAGATTATAGTCTATTAATCTTTGTTCAAAAGAAAGTGTGGTAAAAGTCTTCTTTTCCTTCAAAACAGAATTGTCGTAAAGTCTTCATTCTTGTAAAAAGATTGATTGATTGTATGTGAATTAATTGCCTTTTTTGTTCATCATAACATTAAGGGAATCAAAAAGAAAAACTTGCATCGTGCATTGAAAAGATTTGTGTGTGCTCATAGGAATAGTTTAGGGAAATTGAATTAGAATGTGCTCTTTGCTATTTAATTTAAGGAAATTTGATTGCTCTATCCCTATTAACTAAGATTTTCATTGTTAAATTGAATGGAAAGAATGCTTATCATACTAGTTGCATTCTAGGAATTGAAAATACATCACGTGGTGAGCCTTGAAAGGCAAATTGTTAAGAAGACCATCCCTCTTTTGTTTTGTTTCGTTATTTTGATTAAAATAAATTTAACTAACTGCGGATAACATCCTCCATGCTCACTCCTTAGTTGGTCTTAGGTTGAGACATATGGAAACAAATTTGGAGCCCACCAATCAAGGAATTCCTTTTGATGGGAATCCTAGTCCTTTTCCTCCTTTTGGAAATATTGGTGCTCCATATATGGCTACATTATCCCTTCCGGGATTTACCATTGGCTTTCCAGTATGGTTGTTTTCAACCTCCTTGGTTCAAAATGTCGTCATTTCTCCATAATCGAGTACTCCTCTAACTAGACAAAATCAACCTCCAGTTGTGATCCGAATGGAAAATGGCCCCTTGTATTGGTTATCTATGGTACTCATCCACCCATGTTATTCATTGACCCATGGAATTTACCCATGGTATTGTAAATGGCATCCGCCCGTGGTATTGTAAAATCCACCCATGGTATTCATTCACCCATGGAATTGACCCATGGTATTGTAAATGGCATCTGCCCGTGGTATTGAAAAATCCACCCATGGTATTCATTC